>MWMN01000092.1:0-29727 GCA_002968875.1 Cordyceps cicadae | reverse complement strand
CCTGCGCGCTGCTGGCCGTGTACGACACGCGGAGCGGCAGCGCAGGAGCCGGCGATGGCGGGCGCCAGCGCGGCCATGGCGGCCGTCGACGGGGGCGGTGGTGTCGGCGGTGGCGGCGGCGCGGCCGGCGGTCATGATCTGGTCGTCGAGACGGCAAAAGGCCTTTTGGATGGCCGCGTCGACGGCGTCGGGCGCGGCGTCGGGCGCGAGAGGCGCGAGCATCGCCGACACGTACGGGATCAGCTTGGTGCGGAGCACCTCGGCGCAGGCCCAGCCGCTGCTCAAAAGTTAGAACCGGGGGGGGGAGGTTTCCAATCCTCGCGATTCCATGCAATGGTAAGGGCGGGGTTGCCTGACTCACGCGTGTCCGTCGTAAATACCTGCATAGACCGTCTTGGCGCCCCCGACGCCCTGGCCGACGCCCACCGCCCAGCGGTCCTCGGTCGGGCAGTTGCTCTCGAAGCGCACCGTGTCGATGCGTCCCCTGGCGCCGTCGTGGCCGTCGAAGCGAAACGACGTCGCCTGCTGGCGGATCCGGCCGGCAATCTCCTCCCAGTCGACCACCTTGACCGGCGACCCGGGCGGGCCGTCGGCGTCGGCGCCGGAGATCTCGGGCAGCTCGTTGTCGCGGTGGCCGCGCTCGCGGTGGCGCTCGGCGAGGGCGACGCGTCGCTTGCGCGAGGCGTACCAGAGGAGGGCGCCGCCGGCCACGGCGAGACCGATGAAGCGCGTGCGACGGGTGAAGCCGGGCCCATCACCGGGGCCGGCATTGCTGGAGTAGGGCTGGAGGCGGGTGAGGCTGGGAAGCGGGCGAGGGCGAGGGCGAGGGCGGGCGGTGGTGCCTGCTCTCGGGACGGTGAGGAGCCGCCGATACATTGTGATTCCGTCGTTTCTAAAGTGCGAAAGAAGAGAGGTCAAAGATCAAGATCAGAATCGCCCCAGAGGCAATAAATACTCGTTTTTCCTCTGGCGATATTCCCCTGGCGATGATGCCAGATCAAAGCCTGCGTTTGCTGGCACGCGACCAGATCCGCTTCCCCACAGCCAGTTCTCGGGCCGCCTTGTTCTTGACTCATCGCCTTCCAGATTCATAATTGATAGTGTTGCACAGCCTTGGTGGTGGACCTGAGCTAAAGAAAATCCCACTCTATTCATTACATTCTAGGCCATCCATCAACTTTCCATTGGTTCGCGGGAGGGCTGCGTTAGGGATTGCCCGGCTGGAGATTGAGTTGCCCACTATGGCCACTATGGGGAAGTCGGCTACGACATCCGAACTACTAATACGGGTGTTGAACCCTGACTCGCTACCAACTTGGTGAGTTTTTCATCTTTATCAACAGTCTTGTACAGGCGCTTTTTTTTTTGTGCAGCTAGTGGCTCACTTGTCGTACGTTGCAGAAATGAAACTTGGTTAGCCAGACCAACTACACACCCATCCTCAGCTCCTTGTCGACGGTTGTATACAGGCTCAACGTCGAGTACATCCCACATCTGCGTCTGGATGGCGAAGTTGTCCATATTACCTTACAGCCAATCCCATTGGCTCGGTCAACTTTCCCACAAGTCAACAGAGTTACAAGGGTCCAACCACGGCAGCACAGGCGCCTTTCCTTCCACCGACTCCTACCCTACAGCCCTACCCCAGAGCATCCCGTACTGAAGCAACACCCATGGCCCAGCACTTTAGCTGCAGTCTCGCATTCCTTCATCTCAAAAATTTATGCGCTCAGTCGAGACAAAAGTGACAAGTAGACTGACGCATCCACGGCCGTCGCAGGTGATGGCTGCCTAGCTGCGAGTCGTCACTGGTGGGCTGAATCTGGCCCAACAGCGTCCAGCTGAAAACTCAACTGTCCATGAGAGATGCGAGAGAAGGTTCCAGCCCGCATGCAATAAATATGTGGCTTTACATAAATTTTTAGAATGTACAAGATCCAATACATTGCTCTGTGCAGCCTCACTTACCCCGCACGCATGCAGTCAACATCCTGCGCTGTTTTCTGTTTTCAGGCTCTCGGCGGCTCGCCATGTTCACAGTTCCAACTACCAACAGCCAGCGAAAAACAAAGCAAAACAGAACAAAACAAAACAAAAATAGAACAAGAAAAGCAATAAAACAGTCTCCATCGTGTGAGCCGTCCTATTTTCCAGCTATCAATGAATGACAACTACTAACCGCGAGCGTCCAGCGCCATGTCCAACAAGATTAGCCACGCTCGCATCGCAGAGCTCAACGAGATGATGGAGCGCCGAAACGAAATGGAGGCCAAGATTCTGAGCATGCAGGCTCAGATGCAAGAGATGAAGGACAAGATATCCAAGGAGGAGGAGGATCTGCTCAAGTTGTCGTCAACAGAAGCCCGGCGTCGCCGCAGAAAGACACCCCTGAGTCTCGCAATGCAGGATGAGGTTGGCGCGCTCAGTCTAAGCATCGAAAGACTGCAGAGTGCAAAGGCTGTCATTCAGGAGGAGATAGAGCTGCTCAAAGGCTGGGGTTAGAGCTAGGGCGCCATCTTGCCCACAGGGAAGCGATGGATACTGAGGCTGCCACCGTGAGCCCAATGATACAAGTCGCCGTTGGAATGTGCTCCTGTCCAGGAGTCATCCAGCTGGTCACTTTCTCTAGGACCCCCAAACTTGCGTCTTGCTTCATAGACGCTTCAGATTCGTCGCTCAAGTTCAGTTTGTCTAGCTCTCGGGAATACTTGTGATGATCGCATGTTTTAATATCCGCCAGTAGCCCGCGCAAGGGGTCCTCCTTCGCAAATGCCGACAGCGTCTCTGCGGTCGGCGATTCTCCCTTGTAGTTCCATCGAAAGATAAACCAATCCATATTGGTCCAGCTCTCGAGCGCGTGGGCTACAAGCGGTTCCGCGTTGTCGGTTCGCCGGCTCCATTCATCATAGAGCGTCGTGTTCTGGTACCTATCCTCCTCTCGCGCCTTGACCATTTTTAAGAATTCGGCGAGATCTCTCTTGTGAAATAGATACCACGAGGTTGGATGTGCTAGTTGCACGGTATCATGGCCACTGATCCAGGTCGGCGGTGTCAGGAACTGGAGCGGCACGACACGGCTCCATTCCCAGTCCAGCACGCTGATGATGCGCGAGTCATCATCCAGCATCAAATTGGACAAGTGCAAGTCACCGTGCGAAAGCACAAACGGCCCTTGGTCCAGCTCCGGGTCCAGCCAGCCTTCAACGTGCTTGCTGAAGAGGTACTGGTTGTGGACGGCTTCGAGTGCCAATTCAGCGCCGCCGATTGCGTTTCGACTCTTGACAAATGCGTTGCATCCGATGGCCAGCAGCATCCTTGTGTACTGATTGGCAGATTTCAAGATCTCGGATTCGCCGTGATAGAAATCTTGTATGTTGACCGGGTCCAAGCCTTCGAGCAGCATCATGTTCATGTCAACCGATGCCGTCTTTGCGCCGATCCCGCTCGCTCCGAGTTTGAGCCGCCCAATCGATGGGAATTCTTGCCGTCGTAGCTGCACATACACGTCCGCGAGTGATTGGTAAAACATGGCTTTCGCATCAGGTGTAAGCCGTTTGAAGGCGACGTTAGAGAGAACCCTGCCATCGATGTACTCGAGAATCAGGAATGTCGACAAGGGGTCCTCGCCGCTCTCTATGGAGTAGGCCAGTATTTTGGGCACCGGGATCGAAGTCGACTCGGACAAATGCCTGGTCGAATTAGCTGCCGCGCGGAGCGAGTCAAGTCAGGATCAGTCACCTCATCGTCGCAATCTCGCACTGTAGCTTCAGGCGCGGACAGTAGGCCAACGCCGGTCGCAGCGGGATACGCACGACACATTTACTGCCGTTTGCGAGCTGAACAAAGAACAGTGCATTGTAGCTGCCCCGAGCGTAGTAGTCGCCCAGCGCCCTCGATGGAAAGAAACACGCCGACTGTTGACCGCATGATGAGGCTGCGAGCTTAAGAATCTCGTCTTCACGACTCCTTAGCGTCCTGATGAACCGGTCGCGCTGGCGGTGGACGGCATGTCCAACTATTTCGTCGTTGAAGCTAGTGTTGTTTTCCATGGTACCGCTAGTTAATTACATGACCTCGCCCAATTGGAAAAGGCGAGCCAGTCCAATTTGTACGACGCCTCAGAATGTCACTTTTTTGACCTAAACATTAGGTGGAAGAAGTTATGTAGATAGCAAACGAAAAGAGTTATGGATAAGGGGGTTCAGTGAGTGCGGCGTATTGTGGCTAGTGGGCACCAGCCACCGCCACACAGTGATGGATAGAACAGAAAAACACAGCACAGGAGACTTCATCTTCGCCATCAACCATCAACACATCGACTGACCTTTGGTACCGCATTCAATTCTTAGTAGGGGGTGCGCGATCCCCTTCCAGCCGCCCTCTTATCCAGAGGTGTCCATCACGGTCATGCAGTTCAGTCACCAAATTGCATGCGCCCATGCAAGCACCAGGATAATTCCGATGATACAGACAGCGATCAGCATTCAATGCAGCCTGCGGAGGAATTGAGAGTTGGGCAGCAGTCTTGCCACATCGGCCTGACGTACCAGGTTAGCCGCAAGAGTTTCCCGACACGAGCCCGGTCGACAATCTTCCGCGTCGGATCTTGTCGTATTATCCTTGGCCTGCAGTCTGGCACAAATCAGCTGAAGGAAGACATGTTCTTGCGCCTAAAATGTGCCGCTCGACTGTCTGAGGGGTAGTCTGCCCCTCCCCGCCCTCCACCAACTCCTTTTCCTTTCAACATTCGCACTCATCCGTCTTGAATGCAGTGCTAGCAACATTCTTCCAAAACCCAACAGGAGAATCTCTGCTGATACACCATGTCGAACAATCAAAGCCATGTGAACGAACAGGGTCATATCAACCCCCTCGCGTGCTCTGATCCGCTGGCACATCCTCGGCTGAAGGACGTGTATTTGCGCAGGCGTCACCCGGGAACTGGAGATTGGATTTTGGAGTCTGAACCTTACCGCAGGCTACTCGGCGGCGAATTGGAAACCCTTCTCTGTATAGGAAACCCGGGCGCTGGCAAGACAATGTTATCCAGCATTGTAGTCGATCATCTGCTTCGCCAGTTCTCGAGTCATCACCATATTGCCATCGCATATCTGTTTTGTGGGCTCCATGATCCGGAGAAACATGGCCATGAAGCTCTAGTTCGAATCATGTTAGGGCAGCTGAATAGATCCGGGCATCTTCCAGAGTCTTCGAGGAATTCACACAGTGGCCTGCTACAGGATCTTCAGACTGCGGCCGGCCGGTTTCACCGAGTTTTTCTTGTTGTGGACTCAATTTACCCAAGTGATATTCTCTTAATGCCATCGATACAGGCATTGCGGCAAACGACTAGGTTGGCCGTTTTTGCCACCTCAAGAGACCTGCCCTTCGCCAACACGATGCTCCAGCCTTACGAACGCATCAACGTCCGCGCTCATGATGATGAGTTGGGATCGTACCTTGACAAGCACATAGCGTCAATTAAGACGATCAATGTGAATGCTGCAGCAGAGATCAAAGCGAACATTATTAAGCTGGCGAATGGCAGGTATGTTGTTCTTACTAACTGTGTGACTCACTCTGACTCTCTAGTTTCACCTTGGCCAAGCTTTACCTGAAGCTGGTCCTGTCTGCGCCGTCGGCCGAAGAAAGACAGCGCAGGATTGCAGGGCTCAGGTCAAACTCGTTTGATCTCGATATACATGAAAGCGTTTTCAATGCTGCATACGGACCCATGCTGAACCGTATGGTGCGACAAAAAGGCACACTTGAGCAGCTTGCCATGGCCGCTCTCCATCGGATCAGTTTTTCGACGCAGCCTTTACGAATTTCTGAACTTCAAGAGTCATTGTCTCACGAATTCCGAACATTCCTGATTGATGGTGCATCCATCAAATTCGAATGTATTGTTAACCTATGTCTCGGCTTAATCGCTAATGAGCGTGAAGAAGACGGTATCGCGAAATTCACACACGAGAACATGCAACCGTATCTCAAACTCAAGCTTCGATCATGGCGGCTAAATACAAACCTGATTGCGAATGCACCGCAGATTCCCCCGCTCTTGGGATCCGGTGCTGCCACTCGCGATTTCCGTTCTGTTCCCCTCGCTACCGTGGTAACCCCGTACAGCAGAGGCACAAACGACACGAGCCATTACCTTGACCGTCAGGCCCAAATGCTGTATGCCGCAACTCAAGCCATCCGTGCTGCCGAACAATACGAGAGGATATCAGGCACCAATGCACCACATAACGAAGGCGACACTTCTTCGCCATTGACTTGGCAACGAAGGAGCCTTAATTTGTCGGACTATGAGATCGATCAGGATTGCTATATCAGGCAGGGAAGGCAAGCTGGGTCTTGCATAGTCTTGAAGAGGAGGAAAGATGGGCCGCAGCCAAAGGTAAGCCTCGGTAGCGAAACTTGCCAAGCAACTGACCCAAGCTCACATGAAGAAGAGGATGTTCGTCAAGATATATGATTTGGAGGAATTGCAAATGCCTGAAGCCGAAGAACGCAAAGCGACCCTCTTACGAGAGCATCGAATCTTGCAAAAACTCGACCATCCATTTATCGTGTCATACCTAGCATACGAGTCAGGTGAAAGTCGTGCGAAGATGTACATGGAATACTGTGATGGGGGCGATTTGTTCAGTCGCCACGTCCTAAAGGTCAAGGACACTAAGACGGGCCACTCACAAAGCTCTAGTAACGAAAAGACGAGTGAGCCCAAATCCGCTCCACTGAGCAGACTTGAATTTTTATCCATTGGTTTTCAGCTTTCCCTAGCCCTCGCATACCTTCACTACGGACTGGCGATCGCTTCCCAGTGGCAGGTTTCTCTTTTGCGGCACTGGGATGTTGTGATTCATCGCGATATCAAACCAGAAAATGGTATGTTCCAATATTGCGTCGGCCGACTCACCAGAGGCAATGGCTTACCTGTTTCTAGTCGTTTTGAAGAACACGGAGGATAAAAGAAAGTGGGTGAAGCTTTGTGATCTAGGGTTGAGCACCGACAAATCGGCGACGACACTCCAAACAGGAAGCCGTCAGTATTGGCCACCCGTGAGTTCTTGCAATGGATGATGCGGGTTGAATCGACTAATGTTAGGTAGGAGGTCATAAAAAATAAAAGATGGACCACGAAAGGGGACATCTTCTCCCTGGGGGGTAAGAAAAGGATGTCGTTGCGGTGGAGATCGTAAGCTAACTGCGAGGTAGTCACATTATCCACGCTGCGGACTGAGACCGGAGTGGACGCCGAAATGAAGCCGGTATTGGAAGCCTGTAAACATAACGACCCAAAACTCCGCCCAAGCAGTCTCACCCTAGTCAGATATTTTTCCAATTTTTGGCCTCCTAACATAGTCCCACACGGATCGATCACAGTTTCTCTGCACTATTACTTGGGCTCGGGTCCAGGCAATTATGAGTACCAGGCACTGACACTTATGGCGACGTTCCTTGACCAAGAGGGGGAGTTTGACGACGACTCTGTCGAACGCAGAAAGAGCCTGATCAAGCGGCTCAAGTATGCCTATGAGGATGGCGCAAAACCTGATTTTCGGAAGTATTGCCAGTCCCTTCATCTTTGCGTTGTTCTTGGCTGCAATAAAAGGCTGGGGCAGATTCTTACCACAATGCAGGACGTGGATAAGGATGGACGATTGGAACAGTCAGGGTGGACTCCTCTACACTTGGCGGTGCAAGAAGGCAACAGGGAAGCCGTGGCTTTGCTCCTAGAACATGACGTATCCGTCACGATTCGTGATGGATGCGGCAACATGCCGGGCGACTATGGCAGTTTGCAGGTGTGAGGTTGCTCTGTTGGGTATATTTGATTTAAAGATTTTTTTTTTCTCACTTGAATGGCCCATGTTTGTTAAGCAAATTTAGTCTTGTCAGTATTGGATAGGCAGCTACATAAAAAAAAACGCAAGCATCTATCAGACCAAAAGGTCACATCACAATACGCTAATGGCGCGAGCGATGTCGCTCAGCACGCCGTCTACAAATTTGGTGACAGCGCCTTTATTATTCATGCCCTCGGGAGTCATGAACTGCTTCTCGTCAGCGGTGCTGTCCAGACAAGTGAGGCACGTTTCAATGACCTCCTTCATGCGGTCTCCCGCGGCCACGGGAACCAGCACCTGATTGATGCGCATGATGGTCTTCTGGACAACGGGAGGTTCCTGCCACAGCTGCAGCTCTTCCGGAGGTGCGTTTGGGCTCTGACCGTCGCCTTGAACCTGCGTGAAGGCGTCCCGGTACGCCTGCGATAGGGTTGCATGCCTGTGGCCGGCTTGGCCTTCATCCGCGCCTGGCTGCCGCACCAGAGGGCTCCAGGTCAGGAGCTCCAGCATGCAGACGCCCAGGCTGTAGATGTCGTGGCCCATGCAGTAGCTCGCGTCGGCGTGCAGCCCCTGCCGGTCCGGGTGCTGGTAGACGGCGCGCTCGACGAGGTTCTCACCGCCGCGCGAGGAAGCCCGGTCGTCGACTGTACGAGCGTACTGCCAGCCGGAGAGGAACAGAGCGGGCTTGCTGGAGCCGGAGCGGAACAGCGTGGGCTTGCCATCTGGCGTCTGTGAGATCTCTAGGAGGACGTTGCCCGGGCGGATGTGCTTGTGCACGAGGCCGAGGGTGTGCGTGTGTAGCACGGCCTGGGCTAGCTCGCCGCATAGAGCCAGGCGCTGGTTGAGCGATGGCTTGGCCGGCTCGAGGCGGTAGATGTCCTCGAGCGTCTGGAAGGTGCTCTCCCCGGAGGGGACTCGGAAAACGAGCTGGAACTGGAGCCATACGGGGTCTTTCCTGAAGCCAACCAAGGAAAGGATACACTTGTCCTTTGGGGCTGCGCCGAGCTTGCTCGACAGGATTCGCATGTCCGCCTTGGTGGTCTCCAGATCGAGTTTCGCGTACGGCTTGGCCTCGAGGATGAAGCGGGCTGTGCCTCGATGATGATCAGTCGAGCGCGCAGGAGAGAGATCCCCGACGACGAGCCTCGTATAGCGGTTGATCTGGACTGCATTCTTGCCAACCTCGCAAAAGTCGCCAGGCTGAAGGAAGAGGTCCGACTCGGAGACGGCCTGGATGCGTAGGCTCTCGACCGTTTGGCGAAACCGAGACATGGCCACGCCCATTGCCTGAATCTTGGATTCGAGCGCCTTCGGCTTTTGCAGCTGCCAAAGTCTCGGCCTGCCAGAGTTAATCTGAACTGCCATGCCGTAGACGGCGTCTAGGCTCCCCTTGGCCTCCTCAAACGCCGCTTCGAGCCACTCCTTGTTTTCAGCGGAGATGTTCTGGTTTAGTACGACACTCTTGGCCTGGTTGCAAACAAGTTGCAGGTCTATCCAGTCATTTTCGTAGAGGGCATCCCTGTATTGTTGAGCAAAGGCCTTCATGTTCCGGTCTTTTTGGATGATTTCATAAGTTGTCTTTGCACCCCTAAGGAAGATGTCAAGCACGGTCAAAGTCAGACCAACGTATTCTGCCATGGTCGGGACTAATGATAGAAGAAAGCTCCAAAAACACTGACGAGAAATTAGTCGTATGAACTTGGTGAAGCGGTCGAGGAAAACGATCAGTTGAGCATTCTTCTTCGGACGTAGCGCATATTATCACAACAGTCATTGATGCCCAATGCGGGATTTTTTCATTGCGGATGCAGGGAAAATGCAGTTCAGCTCCTGTAATGGGAGACGCAGAGTGATGTGGCGGATTTCTGTCCCAACAGCGCCGAGATATTGAAGAATGCGTGAGGATGCAGGCAAGCGCCATCCTGCCTGCATCTGACTCAACCAAGCAGAGCGGGACATGCCTAGGCTATACGATGATTCCGAGCAGTTACCTATGGGAAAATGAGCCCGAGCATCAGCGGTTTTATGGCTTGGGCATGCTCAAGTACCAGTAGACGTTCCTATCGAAGCGTCGCAGTACCGAAGCCAGTGGTCGAGATGAGGGGATACAGGACCAACCGAGACATAGCATCTGCATCACAGCCGTATTGATATATCACAAAGCCACTCATACTGCAAAATTCGAATCAGGCTGTGGGGCTGCATGAGCGACGGCCCCTTCCGACGGCCAATCTGGCCATGGCTCATCTGTTCCTTCGTCTTTTCTTTTGCCGTCGTGCTCGTCCCGTTCCTCCTTGCCGTTCTCGAAGGCCCACGCCCAATACCGTCGGCCAGATTTCTCGCTGACGTACAAGTAGCAGGACTTCCAGCCTTTGTTGGCCGTGACCTTGGCATCCTCCCACCCCGTCGCCTGCACCTTGGCCGTCGATCCGTCCGCGAGACGAAATGTGAGCTTGCCGCCAGCTTTGGCCTCGACCCCGACAAGAATGTCGCTTTCCACATCGATCGTCTGGATTTCCATGCTCTGTTGCCCCCCCCCGCCAAATCACCACCGGCCAGGCTCATAGAGCTCATTGCTGCAGCCAAGCTGCTGTCCGCTTCGTCAGCCGGGATGGCTTCTGAGAAATTGATCCAATCCTCCATGTAGTCGGCCAGGTGACTGTATGCAATGGATGTGTCGTCTTTGGGCTTGTCCCTTTCGGGCCATACGTCCGTCTTCTCTTTGTTTGGCTTCCTCGTATGGTCGGGTTTCTCTGCATGATGCGTCGCGTTCGCATTTGTCCAGTCATCCATCAAGACAACATAGCTATGGCTGGCGACATGCGTACAATCTTGGACTTGTGCGTCTTTGTAGCATAGCGTGGTATGTGGCCTGTCCTTTTTGTATTTTCCGAGGACTCTAAGTTGAGGGGTGTGTACGCTGGCTCTAGATATCGTGACTCAGCCGTCAGGACCATGGTGCCTGAGGCACTCACCGGCTTTAAAATGGCCTGTGTAACACCACAAGTGTAGGCCCGGCAGGTATAGGGTAGTTCAATCAGCCAGTCTGACCAACTGGCGAATCTGCCCGCTTCACGAGTGACAATGAGGCCATCTTTGACTGTGCGCCGCTGTCAAAGTCTTGTGTTTTGTTTAATTCGCCTTGCCGCGACTTCATTGTGGAGAGCCGGAACTGGAGCCGATTCAGACATTTGACAACCGGCCGATCCCGTCCAACATCCATTCTGTCGCTACTCTGCCCATCTGGTTCCCCAGGGAGAAACCAACTGCCAGAGCGATGACGGCGACGATCCATATCGTCCCAGCAAGATCCGCTGCCAAGATGCGCGACCATGGCGGAATAGCTCCCCAATTTCTAGGGAGCCAAAGCATTCAACGTGGATGGCCGCCAGAGGTGACTGCCGTCCTTGCTGTACTAACAACCCAGGCACTGCGGCTTCACCATCAGCTCTCGTTGAATCTTAGACGTCTCCATTAACTACCGTTTCGGCTACGGTTCTCTCTAGCCTGACCTGTCAGCTTAAACTGTCGTTAAATCTTGTGGATGACGCCCGCCCCCAAAGCGTAAGCAGCTGCCGGGATGGTCGAATAAGATGACACGAAACTCTTACACAACATCCGCCATGGCTGGCGCAGCATCATCCCCGGGTTCTCACTAAAATCCTGTGTATACCATCTGCGTATGCGCTTAGTCGAAGATGACAACTCTTTCCCTGGTCAATGTCGGCAAAGTCGACAATAATAATAAACGTTGCAGGCTTGCTAATAATAAACGCCCGTCGCGGCCTCGGTCTGCGTGCCGAGCCTCGGTATGAGCCAGTGAAGATGTGTTATAAAGAATCCAGGGACAGAGCTTCATGTCTCGTCCCTTCCCAGGACCGGCGAATCTACAACACTCATCCTTCCAAGCAACCACGACTTCAACTATCATGACCGGCCTGGACAAGCTCTACGACGTCATCATCGCCGGCGCCGGCCCCGTGGGCATGATGCTCGCCTCCGAGCTCAGCTTCGCCGGCGCCTCCGTCCTCGTCCTCGAGCGCGACCCAGGCCTCGACGCCGAGTGGAAGCACATCCCCGTCGGCCAGCGCGCCCTGACCGTGCCCTCCCTCGAGGCTCTCCACCGCCGCGGCCTCCTCGACCAGCTCGCCGACTACGACGTCTCCCCGCTCGAGCGCCAGTGGTTCGGCGTCAAGCGCGACGGCGCCTTCTGCTTCGGCGGCCACTACGCCGGCCTCGAGCTCAACGCCGCCCAGTTCGACCTCGCCCGCTGGCCCTACCGCCTCCGCGGACCCGTCACCCGCCCGGCCAAGAGCAGCATCCAGGAGGTCACCGACATCCTGGCCGCCCGCGCCCGCAGCCACGGCGCGGCCCTGCTCTTCGACCACCCCGTCACCGACATCGTGCGCGAAGAGGACGACCGCGGCGTCACCGTCGCCGCCGGCGCCGCCGGCAACACCTTTCGCGGCCGCTGGCTGGTCGGCTGCGACGGCGGCCGCAGCACCGTCCGCAAGCTCGCCGGCATCGGCTTCTCCGGCTCCGACGCGCAGTTCACCGGGTACATGGCGCGGCTCGCCCTCGATTCCCGGACGGAGCTCGACCTCGGCTTCCACCCGGCGCCCGGCGGCATGATCATGGTGTTCGCCCCCGACTGCATCGCGCTGATCGACTACGACGGCGCCGCGTTCGACCGCCGGCAGGAGGTCACCGTGGAGCACTTCCAGGCCGTCGCGGATAGGGTCATGGGCCCCGGGGAGCTGACCATCCACGCGCTGCACTACACGGCCACCTTTACGGACCGGTCCAGCGACGCGGCGACGTACCGCCGGGGCCGCGTGCTGCTCGCCGGCGACGCGGCGCACATCCACTCGCCGCTGGGCGCGCAGGGCCTGAACCTGGGCCTCGGCGACGCGGTGAACCTCGGGTGGAAGCTGGCCGCGACGGTGCGGCAGGAGCTGTTCGGCGGCGGCGGCAGCGGCCCCAGCGGCGGCGGCACGGCGCTGATCGACAGCTACGAGGCGGAGCGGCACCCGCTGGCCGCGTGGGTGCTGGAGTGGACGCGCGCGCAGGTGACGACGCTGCGGCCGGACCTGTTCGGGCGGGCGGTGCTGAACCTGACGCGGGACCTGCTGGCGACCGACGACGGGATGAACCTGGTGGTCGGGCGCGTCTGGGGCCTCGCGCAGCGGTACGCGCTGGGCGGCGGGGAGGAGGGGGAGGCCGGGGGGGTGCTGGGCCACGAGCTGGTCGGGGCGAGCGTGCCGGACTTTGAGTTCGCGGACGGCACGCGCATGGGGGAGAAGCTGCGCAACGGACGCGGGTGGCTGGTGGACTTTGAGGGGAGGGCGGAGATCAAGGAGGAGCTGGTCGGGACCGAGTTCGCGTGGCGGGTGAGCTACTTGGCGATGAGGGCGGAGGACACGAGAGGGCTGAGAGCGGTGCTGGTGAGGCCGGACGGGGTGGTTGCCTGGCTGTCCGAGGGAGAGGTTGGGAATGTCGAGGAGTTGAGGACGGCGCTGAGGAGGTGGTTCAGCTATTAGACGGAGAAAGAGCATAGACGGGGGGAGTAAGAGCATAGACGGAGGAAGACTAGACATGTACGGCGTATTTACTTTTATAGAGTATATATAATCAGTAAGACTTTTTAAAGATATTTTCTATCCGTCGTCATCTTTGTTGCGAGTTAGTTAGTAAGTCTTGTGCAGCTCACGACATGTCTTGGCTTGGCACACCCAACGGTGAAGCAAATATTCCAGATGCATTCTACATATCTAAATCAGTCGCCAAACGCCGGACCAAATGTAAGCAAAACCCAGATTCCCCTCTACTCTTCTCCCTCATCTTCCCACTCCCCTTCACCCTCACCACCACCACCGCCCTCATAGTCGAAATCGCTGTAATCCTCCATATCCTCATCCTCGTCCTCATCCTCCTCGCCACCATTGCTGCCCTTTCTCGCCTCCTTCCCCGCCTTCTTGCGCTCCACGTTGGCCTTTTGCTCCTTCTTGCGCGCCTCCTTCTCCTGCTTGCGCTTCTGCCACCGCCTCTCCAGGTCCTTGACCTCCTCCTTGCTCTTGTGGATGTACTCGTGCCACATGATCTTGCCGCCGCACAGCCCGTCCTCGACCTTTGTCAGCCGCAGCCGCATCCGCGGGCCCAGCTCCACCAGCTTCACCGCGCGCCGCTCCACCGTGCCCTCCTCCCGGCCGCCGCCGCCCTCCGCCGGCCCCTCGCCGTGCAGCTCCGCCGCCAGCCGCGCCTTGGTCGACAGCACCTTGCGCGGCGCCGCGTCCAGCACCTCCACCTCGGCGTCCGTGTCCGGCTCGCTGCCGCTGGTCGCGTCCGTCATGTACCCGCTGCCGCCGCCCTCGCCGTCCTGCCCGACCATGTAGTCGGCAATGTCCTGCAGCCGGCCCAGGTTGGGCATGTGCGCCTGCCGCGAGTTCTTGGTCGTTACGAGCTTCTCCGCGGCGTTGATGCGCCGCAGCTGCTTCGAGACGCCCGTGTGCCGCGTCGTGATGGCATAGTGCCGGAAGTTGAGCACAAAGGTGCCGTCGTCGGCCTCCTCGCGGTTGATCAGCACGACGCGCCGGATCGATTTGAGCGGCGTCGCCTGAGGGTTGATGGGCGGGAACATGGATCGGAAGACGGTCGTCGCCAGCGTCTCGAGGTGTCGCGGGACCTTGGAGTTGCTATCGGACTCTGGGCGAGTCATGTTGTTCATGACGAGCTGGTTTCCGTTAGCACTTTCTTCGCCTAACAAAAGCTGCGGTGACGTACGAGGGGAGCTGTGAGAAACTCCTTGCCCATGCCCTTGGGGTGCTTCTGGATCTTCTGCACGTCTCGGCACAGCGAGTACTGGTCGACGCGAAAGTTCATTGTCGGGCCACGCGGTGTCAGTGCCACGCGCAGGTTCGTGTTGCCGCTCTCTGACCGGGAAAAGAGCATCAGGTGCGTCACGCCCAGCGGGCCGCACATGGCCAGGTAGTCCTTGAGCTTGTTGGCCCTGCGCTCCTTGAGTCGGCTGGCAGTGCCGGGTTCCATGACCTTGCGAACATCCGTAGCAAGCTGGCTGACGCTGGTGCCGACCTCGCCGGCGCCGATGCGGATGACCATGCTCTTGGGATCCTTGGTCGTGGCGTGGCCCTGGATGTTGGACTCGGGGTTGTTGGCACCCATGTGGGTTCTCTTTTTGACTCTGCGCCGGGCCATGATGAGAGTTGTTGCGAGTGGACTGACTTGAAAAGAACAAGAAATGCCAATGGCTTGAGGCTGTTGAAAAAAGTCAACCAAACGGTAGATGGTTGGTAGCCTTGATAAAAAAAGTTTTGGAGGGACGGCGATAAGATCCTTATCGTGACGCGCTAAAATTGCCCCGCTAAAATGTTCTGGAGAGTTTTTCTACGCCGTTACACATCTCGATGTTTTAACTACAACAAATTTGTCTGTCGATTCCTGTATATTTCTGCTCTTTGTTGTGTTTCTCTGCGTCACCATGGCCGATGTAAAAAGAAGAAAAACCTCGCGCGATGCGCCCTCCAAACGAGCCGAGCCCGAAAAAGAATCCAGCCCTAGCGAATCCGAAGATGAATCTGCAACCGTCGAAGCCGCCCCCGATGGAGAGGAAGAATTGCCCAAAACCTTTAAAGAATTAGTATGCCTGTTATACATGTCCCACCTTCGATCTCGTCTACTCACATACCGCAGGGCGTTGTTGACGCACTCTGCGAATCCTGCGAGGCCCTTGGCTACAAAACCCCGACCGGCATCCAGGCCAAGTCGATCCCCGTTGCCCTTCAGGGCCGCGACGTCATTGGTCTCGCCGAGACCGGCTCCGGCAAGACGGCCGCCTTTGCCCTGCCCATGCTGCAAGCACTCCTCGAGAAGCCGCAGCCGCTGTTCGGCCTGGTCCTGGCGCCGACCCGCGAACTGGCCGCGCAGATCGGGCAGACGTTCGAGGCCCTCGGCGCGCTCATCTCGCTCCGCTGCGCCGTCATCGTCGGCGGGCTGGACATGGTGCCGCAGGCCGTCGCGCTCGGCAAGAAGCCGCACGTCATCGTCGCCACGCCCGGCCGGCTCGTCGACCACCTCGAGAAGACCAAGGGCTTCTCCCTGCGCACGCTCAAGTACCTGGTCATGGACGAGGCGGACCGCCTGCTCGACATGGACTTTGGCCCCAGCATCGACAAGCTGCTCAAGTTCGTCCCGCGCGAGCGCCGCACCTACCTCTTCTCCGCGACCATGAGCTCGCGCGTCGAGTCGCTGCAGCGCGCCTCCCTCCGCGACCCCGTCCGCGTCAGCGTCTCCTCCAGCCGCTACCAGACCGTCGCCACGCTGCTCCAGCACTACCTCTTCGTGCCCCACGTCCGCAAGGACACGTACCTCGTGCACCTGGCCAGCGAGTTCGCCGGCAAGTCGGGCATCGTCTTCACCCGCACCGTCTACGAGGCCCAGCGCGTCGCCCTGCTGCTCCGCGCCCTCGGCTTCGGCGCCATCCCCCTGCACGGCCAGCTCTCGCAGTCGGCCCGCCTCGGCGCCCTCAACAAGTTCCGCGGCGGCGCCCGCGAGCTGCTCGTCGCCACCGACGTCGCCGCCCGCGGCCTCGACATCCCAAAGGTCGACGTCGTCGTCAACTACGACGTCCCCGCCGACTCCAAGACGTACGTCCACCGCGTCGGCCGCACCGCCCGCGCCGGCAAGTCGGGCGTCGCCGTCAGCATCGTCACCCAGTACGACCACGAGCCCTTCCTCCGCATCGAGGCCGCGCTCGGCAAGAAGCTCTCCGAGTTCCCCACCGTCAAGGAGGAGGTCATGGCCTTCCAGGTCCGCGTCGAGGAGGCCCAGCGCCACGCCCGCATCGAGATGAAGAACTTGACCGAGGCCCGCAACAGGGGCGCCACCTCGAGAAAGGGCCGCGGCGACAAGAGGAGGCGAGACGACATGGACAGGGAGGAGCGGTGAGGGAGGTGGGAAGCGACGGGCGTTGAACCTAGCAAGAAGAGTCATGTGGAAGAAGAGTCATGTGGAAGAAGATGGGGACAATGTCTTTATGAGAACTGTTGGTTGATCAATCATCTCTTTTTCGGCGCAGTACAAGGGACGGAGTTACGGTTGTTAATTTATAATCAATTTCACACATTTAGTCGCCCAGTCAAATGTTAACCATTACATTGAGTCTCATTCCAGTTGTCCCATGATGCTCCCGTCAACGCCGTAAATAATGAGAAACTGTACACGCAATCAAATATTACCTCCCAAGAGTAGTCATCGGTCCGGGTCGTCATCCTCGGCGTCCTCCATCTCCTCATCTTCATCTTCGTCCTCTTCCTCACCTTCATCATCGTCTTCTTCGCCTTCCTCTTCATCGTCGCCTTCGCCCTCACCCTCCTCTTCATCATCTTCATCACCTTCTTCCACTTCCTCTTCTTCTTCCTCCTCCTCCTCCTCTTCCACTTCCTCCTCATCCCCTTCTTCCTCCTCCTCTTCCACTCCTTCTTCCTCATCCCCGTCTTCCTCCTCCCCTTCCTCCTCCTCTTCCTCATCATCTCCATCGCCCTCTTCTTCTACCTCCTCACCATCTTCACCTTCTTCTTCTTCTTCTTCATCTCCCTCGCTTCCTTCAATCTCAGCCTCGAGTTCTTCGCCGTCTTCGTCCACCTCTGTTTCCTCCTCCTCGTCCACCTCGACATCTTCGCCCTCTCCCTCCAGCTCTTCTTCCCCCTCGTCGAATTCCTCTGCCTCGTCGTCATCCTCGACTGCAACATCATCTTCAACTTCAGCCTCCTCATCTTCTTCACCTTCGAGCTCCTCGTCCTCGATATCGGCGTCTTCGTCATCCTCTACCACACCGGCAGCATGGATCTCCTCTTCAACGATATCGTCCTCGAGCATATCCTCATCAATCTCGCCCTCCAGGGGATGCTCCTCATCGATAATCTCATCCTCGAGAGCCTGCTCTTCATGGACCTCGTCCCCAGCGTCGGCCATTGGTATATCGTGGACGACATCAAGGATGCCCATCTCTTCGCCTTCATCTTCGCTGTCAGCGTCATCACCGCTAGTGTCACCGTGACGGCCAAGATTCAGCAATCCTTCAGACAATTCTTGGTCGTAGCCTTCAGGCGCCTCGCTCAGATCGCTATCCTCGCCTGAGTCGAGAAGACCGAGCATGTCTATCGGCCTAGCATCGCCATCGACCTCGTGCATGTCTTCATCAGACTGCTCTCCCGCTTCGCGCCGCATCTGCGCCTCCGGACTGTCGTCACTGTCATCATCGCTCATGGCCACATTCGGAGTCTGGCTCCCTCGCTTTGCGCTAGAGACACTACTCTTGCGGCTCTTTGCTGCAGTCTTTGGTGGCTCCAAAGCGCGAACCACTGCCTGCTCAGCCTTGCGAAGAATGTCGGGTCTCCTTACGCCAGTTTTTCGTCTAGGTGCAGCTTCCGACTTTTCTGTGTCCATCGGCGTCGTCGTCCCGGCACCACTGTCAATATCAGCAGCGACTGTAAGGTAACTGCCAATAGGGCCCCACGGCTTCTCAGCATTTCTACCACTTTCCGCGATTGCAGATTGTTTGTCATGGCTGGTATCGCCCTCGGCTGGAAACTTGGCGGCTTCTTTAGCTGCCTCGGCCTCCAGGCGGTCTGTAATCTCTCTTGCTTGGTTGCGCTCCTCGATGACCTTGCTAGGCTCTAGACCCGGCAGGCTGGTTGCGACGTCTGTGTAAATCTTGGAGTAACAGTCGTTGATGAGGTCATCCATCGGGCCAGCTTTCATGAGATTGCCGTTTAGCTTCTTCAGCTCTACAGCCTCCTTCATACACTCAAAGGCGGGAACCTGGGGGCCGTCACCACCAGCCCACTGGGTGATGCGGTCGCTGATAATCTCAAACTCTTCCATAGAAAGTGCCTTGAAAACATCCTCGCTGACATCTGGGATGTCGTGGACCTTGCGAATAAGAGAGACATATGCGACAGAGCAGGATTGCCACAGATCGTTGAAGTGATAAAAGTCGGCACTCTTTTTTCGGAGACGGCGAAGTAGCAGCTCGAGGTCGACACGGTTGCTCATAATAACCAACAACTCGACCATGAACCGAGTATACTGCTCTGTGAACACGTGATGACGACCAGGACGCTCTGCGTCGCACTTCCACACATTCATCACCATGGTCTTTGTAAACATGTTATCTCGCAGAATGCCAAAGGCCGCCTTGGCCTCGACCAATGCGTCGGGGCTATCCTTGGCAGCCACCTCGCTGAACAGAATCCTGGCATGGCGCATGACAATTCTGTGTTGCCAGTTTGACTTGTCCTTGTCTCGAAGCTTCGTCAAGTTGCGGATAATGTATTCCTCCCAGTCTTCAGGCTCCGAAAAGCCGGCAAAGTGGTCGTTGGGGTTGACGGGGACACCAAATGGCTGCTCCGAGAGAATCGCGGCCGCATTTGCAGCAGTGATGTCCTTTCCAATCACCATCTTGTGCAGGATGGAAACAATCTTGTAGTGAGGCTCCAAGATGGGCTCACTACTCTTGGATTTGCGCGGCTTGTAGGCAGCCGCAGCTGACTTTTTCAGCGCCTCGAGTATCATGTCTGTGGTGATTTGCGTCTTCGACTGTCCCTCGAGTACCTCCTCTGGGTTGCGGAAAAGCTTCCAGTAGCATTTCGCCAGCATGTAATGATTCTTCCAGTTGTTTGGCTTGCGTTCAATGGCCATCTTGAACAACTTTGCCGCAAACTTCCATACCTGATGCTTGGTCATCTGGTCGTGCACAATCTTCTTGAACGTACCAGCGCCCATGTCCTCAATGAAGAAGCGCTCCTGTTCTGCGTGCTGAAACGGTTCCATGGCAAATGGTTCTCTGCTGGACGAGTACATGCGCGTCGCAAATTTATAGTACAGGTCGTGAAGCGCATCGCCATCTTTCGTGTTCACCTCTTGCTTGTACGAGTGCGAGAGAGCAAGGGTGTAGCAGTGGATGGCATTGCGCTGCAGTTTAACAAGCTCGCCCCGGTCCTTGTTGATCTTGTCTGCCGTCCAGAGAACGGATTCGTCCAGCTCATAGTCGAAGCATTCCGCGAGGCGAAACCAGGCATCCCATTTGTCCGCCGTCAGTTGTAGCTGCAACCGCAGAAACGTTGCGCCGATTCTCAGATCATCGGTAGCCCCTGGCGTCTGTCGACGGTTAAGCTCAACACCCTTGAACTTTGTCAGGGCGATCATGCCTAACAAAAAGAACCACCCGCCGTTCGCCAGCGCCGCTTCCGGAATATTGACCGTCACCGAGTCCATTGCAACGCTGCCAGTCAAGGCACGATACAGCCTCAGAGGATGGATCGGCTTCTTCAGGACCTCTGTCAAGTTTCGTAGGTTATGCATCATTTGTGGCGTCGACTTGGTTTGGCCAATCGTGGACTGCATGTGGTCGATGGTTGTCTTGAGATCAGATTTCAGCAAGTCCTTGAGAGAGAAACGACTCGCCAACGTCATGATCTTGTCCACAAGCTGCATCGTCTGTCGCTTCTCCAGATTTTCATTAGGGCAGCCATGATCCTGCAGCTCCCAGATGCCGACACCAATCTTGAGGCCGTATACATCGTACAGCACTTGTCCGAGGTGATCTTCCCAGTTTTCGACATCATTCAAGCTGAGAAGCTCGACACGCATCAGGTTCAGGAAAACCTTGTTTGAGACTTTGCAGAACTTGCGGTGGCCGATGGACAAATGAACCGCAGCAAGAAACGTGGCCAGCTCGTTTTCAGGCTTAATCATGTCCTTGTTCGAGGAGATGTCTTGCTTGATCAGGGTGTAGAGGAGACACCAGTTGCGAACCTGCATCTCACGAAGCTTATTCAAGAGCGACTGGAAAGTTGGGTTTGTTGATTTTGCAGCAAGAAGACCAACCCTCACCTCGTCCTCGAATAATGAAATTGAGTGAAGCACCGTGCTTAGACGGGCCAGCGCGGCCGCACTCTGTTTGATGTGGTTTTCATCAATGATGTCAAAGGCTGTCTTGTCTTTCAAAGCCATGACGAGGGCATCAACAAGCAGTTCGTCCAATGCCTTCATCGTCTTCATCAGCAGCATCCGGCGCGAGTCTTCTTGCATGCTTGTATATCCATCACTGCTAAAGTCATCAACAATCATCTCGATGCTCTTCAATAGACACGAGAATCGCTTCGTTGTGTAGCCGATGGCTTCATACGCATCGCCAAGACGAGACCACAGGAAAAGTCGTAGCTCGATGTTACTGTTCTCCAGAAATTTCCACAGGTCTTGCATTCCTTGGGTGGCACATTCCGAGATTGGTTTTGTCGCTCCATCAGATTGCTGAGATTGCCCAGCGTCTGACTCAGACACTCTTTCTGGGGCTGCATGGACTGATGAGGGATTGAGCACCGGCTCGAGGATATCAATGACTGGCAATGGATCCGTCATATTCTCTTGGAATAGATTGAGGAAAAAGTCCATGGTGTTGAGTTTGGAAATTTCTCGATCGGCGGCGGCAGCTGAAATATTTGACATGGCAGCATTGTTGGGCAGATTAAGAGGCTCGATGCTTTCTTGGGCCAGAAACTCCCGCAAGGATGTCCACATGACGAGAATATGCTCACGAACAGGCTCGTCTGCCAGCGCCGAAGCCATGACCGAGGCCCAGAGAAACCGCACGCAGAGAGGATCGCTAGCTGGGCGGCGTAGAGAGCGAACATAATACGATGCAACGCTTAACCAGCGTCCAAGCCGGTATTTGGCTTTCATGCGGGTGACGTTGTCCACAACGCTCGTCGGGCTGGTAATGCGCTCGTAGACGTCAATTTGAAGCTCAAAGAGCATAGGAATGACGGTTTGTAGTGCTTCCAAGGCTTTCACACCCTTTGCTCGACTCGCAAGTTCCAAGTCCGAGATAACGTGCTCGAAAATGGTAGCATCAGCATTCTCTAGCACATTAAGCGCCGCCGCTTTGAGCTTGTCTGGCCATTGTTGCTCGGCATAGCTATTGCTAAGCTCAAGAACCCACTCGTAGATGATATCACCGGTGGTAATCCAGTCTCGGCGTCCATCAACAAGGTCGGCAAATTGCTGCAGCCCTTTCTTTTCGTTGAAGGCTGCTGCAGGCGTTTTATCCTGGTGGTTGGACTTTGCGTTCTCTAGAAACGACGATAGGCTGAGCGAAGGCTGGCTCTTCTTGGTCAGCAAGACGTTTGCGGTCGTTTCGCTAAACTTTTCGAATATGGCATGCAGGTCTTGAGCTGCGACGTTGGTGAATTTGGCCGGTCGATCTTCGCTGCAGGAGACTTCTTGAATCTGGCTCAGTACGTCAAAGGTTCTCCTGTCTTCGACACCGATGCTTTCCAGAATGTTCTTGGTGACTTGGAACAGATTCTGGTCCGACTCTTGGTATGCCTGTAGCTGCGCGGTCGCGGTAGCTGCCGGTTTTGTAGGCTCTTCGATGCTCGTCATGTCCGTTCGACGACGAACCCGCTTGCTCCGTGTTGAGGCGCCGACCTCCTCCTCAGCTCCGTCTGGGATACCAGCTACAGATTGTGATCGTTTTCTCGTCGGCATTGGGGTGCTGCCTCCTTTCTGAGGCTGTTCGGTTGCCTTTGCAGGACTCTCCGACCTATCCACGCCTCCCTTTTTCTTCTCGCTGACATCCTTCTCTGAGGGCATCTCATTGGCATTTTCAGGTTCCTCGGTATGCTCTTTCTCGGTAGACTGAGTGGCATCCCTCGGGACATCGTCCAGCGCCTCGTCTGGCATGGCTTTGATGTTACTGCAAATAGCGACAGCAGCCTTGACATCATCCAGATTCCTGACAAGCGAGTCCGCGAGTTCAGACCAAGATGAAACTGGCTCGTCAACCATTGTCATTGGCATATCCTCGGTCTCGACCTCTTTCGGCGGAGAGGGTGGAGGTGTGAGTTGCGCTGTAGGGTCGGGTAAAAATTCTATAGGGTCAAGATGGACCTTGAGTGCGTCTGGCATGTACCGATTTACCCATGGTGCTATGCTCGGATGCGTCAGGGCCATTTCGTCGCTGAGCACATGAAGGTGATCCTTCAGCTGCTCGCCTGCCCAGCCTTCAGCCAAGGAGGGCGGTTCAATTTCCTCCACCGTCGGGTCGTCATCCAGTTCAATGGCAGCTTCGAGACAGAATCTTTTGAGTCGACTGCTGTTGATGGATGCTGAGAATCGTGACGTCCTGCGCCAAAGCTCCGGGTCTGATGGATCTTGGTCGAGTGCCTTGGCCCAATTGTCGAGAATTTTATGTGCCGCATCATCAAAACGTAGCTTTTTTACCCCTTCTGACGGGTCTACCGTGTCCTTGAGCTGGTCGAGAAAGAACTGGCCGTAGTTCTTGTACGAGATATAGAGCGCTTGCGCCAGGCTTGCAGCAACACCGTCAGCGCCACCAGCATCGACGCCCAAGCCAGCCGAGAAGGCCTCAAGAGCTAGAGTATCGGGCTTCCCATCAATTTGTCGCTCGGCTCGCTCGTAGTCGGTCCTGGCCTCGCGGTATTTGAAAATTTCGCACTTGAAGAGTTCGTCGTAAGCTTCTGCCGCTGCGTCCCAATGCCTCGGTCCTTGCGCATGAAGCCGAAGCGCCTTCTGGAACAGCTTTAACGCTTCGTCTACCTGTTCATTTGTCAGGTAAGCATTTCACAATCGGGATGCCGGGGAATCGTACGTGAAGCTCTTTGGTAGTGTCGATCTGCTCGTCAACATTCTCCTCCGGCTCGAGGTTGATGGCCTGAAAGGCAGGCTGCGCCGCATCACTTGTTAGCTGAATAAACAAAATTTCAGAGTATATCATACCATTTTCGCTGCCGGAGACAAGAAACCTCCAGGTCAACCATTCGGATTTAAACGGCGATGGCAATGGTCTTGTTCTTTCCGCTGAGTTGCACTTGGCGCGTTACCTGCACTGACAAGTCGCGTTAGCAAGAGATGCACTAGCCACAGTTTTAAGTGTGGCGCAGGCACCCCTTGTGTTCATTACAGCAAGCATCTTGACTTCTATTGTCATTGCAATACTACGCAAAGATGGTAGTTCTCTTCTCTTCAAAGCTAGCCGAACACGCGGCATCTTTTCCTAACAGATTCATCACCATCACTCGCTAAATAACCGCCTTGTTCGCGAAATTCAATGATAGGTTCAGGAATCGACATTAAATACTCATATACCATAAAATCGATACGTTCTTGTTCCATCAATCCAACAATCGTGAAATGGGCGGATGTGTGGCTGCGAAGCCACGTGTGGCGGGTCTAGTCCTGTGCCACGTCCCCTGCCTCCATCGCCAATCTAGCAGCTTGTGGACTAGGACAACAGCGTGTCTGTCCATCAACACATCTGACAGTTCGATCTAGAAGTGCACTTTTAGTCGAATATCCGAGCGCCTGCTATCGAAATTGTTGTTCCTTGACTTCCCAGCCCGAGAGCCATCATTCCGCTAGAGGACTTGCTCTCCGGAGCTAGCTGTCGCAATGTTGGCCCCAGCTGTGCCAGAGTAGGTTGAGGGTTGAGGGCCGGCACAGAGAAACGAATGCACTAGCTAATAGCATCAGGATCACGGAAGAGAACCTCCACGAATCGATTGATGCCCGTACCGAGTCGCTTCTCTCACTGCGCGAGCTCGGCCCGCCTGATCTCGTCCACCTCCTGAGGCAAAGCATCCGCAATCCACTGAAGCAGGTACGTATGTTTAGACGCATAGTATTCGCATACTGACATTTTAGTCCGGTGTTTACCACCATGTCACCGGTGTCGATGCGTCCTCCTCTGCGAGTCTCGCGGCATACATCAACACCCTCACATACAAGGAGCACGGGCCCAGCGCGACCTCGAAGATTGTAGAGGGTGTCTTTTGGTAAGCACGTGCAAAGAATCTGGATAGGATAGCTGCTAACAGTGCCAGCTGCTACAATGCTTTCTCTAGGCTGGACATGCGAGTACACGTTTCAATCCCAGGTACCGTCGAAAGCTACTGCGTAGACGAACGAGGCGAAAAGCGCAAGGCGTCAGAAGATCTCTGGCTAGAGACATATCTCTGCAGTGTCCTGCGTGCATACTCTTATGCAGATGACGGAAGCGGCGACACAATTCGCAAAATCATGGGCGTGCGCCGCTTCAACCCAGTCACCAATACCGAGGCCGAACACCGCTTCCTCTTCGCCGCTGAGCAGCTCTTCTTCCGCGGTAGGATAACCGCCCAATCAGCAGCGACCTATCTAACAAATTGCAGGCTGGCAGCTCGGATCCGACTCTGTAGTGCAAGTTCCGACGAATGTCTCGAACCATCTGACTACTGGTCTTTTGAAATACCTAGAAACAACCGGCCGGTACGCTTCCGGCATCAACCTGTTTGAGAAGCTTCGCACGCAGAGCATCGAGGTCTCGTCGCTTCTCGCCAAGGTCCAGTTTATGGGCAGCGAAGAGGTTGCCGGTGTCAAGGTGCTGTACGAATCTCTTCAACAGACGCCCATGGACTATGTCATGCTCGACACACAGGCCGAGTTCTTGATGAAGAAGGCACAAAAAGCCGAAACACCAGAGCAACGCACCGACCGACTGACGATGGCGAGGGGATGTGCGGACCGTAGCACGGTTGCTGCCCCAAGCGAATTCGGAACTTGGGCCAGGCTCGCTCAGGTCTACGTGGCGATGGAGGACTGGGAAAATGCCCTCACCACGCTCAACTCTTGTCCGATGTTTACGTATCAAGACAAGGACGCACCCTTGATGCCAGAGCCCAAAGAAGTGCAGCTCCCCATCCTGGCTGAAACCAGATTAGATGAGATTGACAGCGAACCCGAGTCGAGATTTTCCGAACAGGTCGACCCCAGTATCCTGGGCCTGCGGGCGGCCGCCTACCGCGGAACCTTCAAGCAAGCATACAGTATCTTGACGGAAATGACGTCAAAGATTGGTTGGGATCAGCTCCTCAAGATTCGCAGCACTGTCTTTGTGATGGAAGACGAGTACCGCACGGAGAAGCAGGAGGCGACACAGGGCGCTCATAAGCGAACTCCCAGCACGGATGGCCTTCGTGGCACTCCTGATCCAACCTCGAATGGTGAGGTGAAGGACGAGGATGAAGACAAAGGCAAGGAGGCTGAGCAGACTAATGGCGAGAACGATGTTGAGCGTCCTTCGAACACCATTGATCCCAAGAGCCTCAAGGGCGATCAGGAGAATGTAAGTTTTCACCGGTGATTTTGATTCATAAATTATACTTACAATTTGACAGGGTGACGGCGACGAGGCTTTGTCGAAGCTCAATACGAAGCGCTTGTGTGAACGATGGTTGGACAGCTTGTTCATGGTGCTGTACGAAGACCTGCGGGTGTATACGATTTGGCGCACCCAGATGGCCCAGTATCGCGCGCAGCAGATGCAATATAAGAAGTCTGCTGAGGAATGGGAAATTCTGGGCTCTCTAGCTGAGCGTCTTCAGCACTTTGATGAAGCTGTCGAAGCGTACCGAGCATGCCTGTCGCTACGATTCAGCCCAAAGGCACTTTCCGGTGTCCTCCGCGTCTACGAGCGATCCAAGAGCACGCGCGAAACTGTCGCGTCCGTCATTCGGCTCGTCACTTGGCAGTACAGGTGGTATAGCGAGTTCAGCCCCGAGCTGCTACACACCATCCGCACGCTGATTGAGGACGAAGGCGCCGTCAAGGTGCGGAGCATAATACAGGCCACGAGCCTACCCCAGGCGGTGCTCGATCTCACGCACCACTATGCCGCTCTTTGTGCAAACTTTCGTAGCAGCGGCACTGAGGGTTAGTCGGACGAGCGCTGCCAAGATCGAAAGGGGCTGTAATTGGGACGGTAGTTAATAAAACAGGCGCTATTGTTAGGAATAAAAGGAGCAGTTGAGTAGCTAGCAAATACGGCAAGTCACATTAAATATTCAGATATATTGCAGAAGGTGCTCGAAATAATGGGCGGGATGCCATACCACTGAGTTGCCCCTCCCCGGATGCGGTGGGGCTTATCAAGAACTTATCACCAGTGCCACCATGAACATTTTGACAGCTACAACAACGACCGCAGCTCGACCATCAACAGCAAGAACCGGTCGGGCAGTCCTGAACAATCATGGCCTCTGAAGCTACCAACGCGGCAAGCGCCTCGAGCCCTTTGAGCGCGTCGTCTCCCGTCGCCATTGTCTGCGTCGGCATGGCAGGTCGGTCATGACCCAAATGGTACCAGAGCTTCCAAGAATCAAGTCAACTAACTCAAGACAGGCTCTGGCAAGACGACGTTTATGCAGCGCATCAACGCGCATCTCCACGAAAAAGAAACCCCTCCATATGTCATGAACCTGGACCCCGCTGTCATGTCGGTGCCTTTCGAGTCCAACATTGACATCCGCGATTCGGTCAACTACGAGGAGGTGATGAAGCAGTACAACCTCGGCCCCAACGGCGGCATCCTGACGTCGTTGAACCTCTTCGCCACAAAGGTCGACCAGGTCGTCAACCTACTCGAGAAGCGCACCAAGCCGGACCCTGAGAACCCGCATAAGAAGCCGATCCGGAACATCCTGGTCGACACGCCCGGCCAGATCGAGGTCTTTGTGTGGTCGGCCTCGGGCACGATCCTGCTCGAGTCTCTCGCGTCGTCCTTCCCGACCGTCATTGCCTACGTCATCGACACGCCGCGCACCTCCTCCACCTCGACCTTTATGAGCAACATGCTGTACGCGTGCTCGATCCTCTACAAGACGAAGCTGCCGATGATCCTCGTCTTCAACAAGACCGACGTCAAGGATGCCGAGTTTGCGCGCGAGTGGATGACCGACTTCGAGGCCTTCCAGGAGGCGCTCCGCCGAGACGAGGAGTCGGACGCGCTCGGCGGCGGGCCCGAGGGCGTCGGCGGCCACGGCGGCAGCGGCTACATGGGCAGCCTGCTCAACTCGATGAGCCTCGTGCTCGAGGAGTTCTACGCGCACTTGAGCATGGTCGGCGTGAGCGCGCGCGCGGGCACCGGCATCGACGACTTCTTCGCCGCCGTCGAGGAGAAGCGGCTGGAGTTCCTGCGCGACTACCAGCCGGAGCTGGAGCGCCGCCGGGCGGAGCGCGAGGGCGAGAAGAAGAAGGCGCGCGACCGCGAGCTCGACAGGATGATGCAGGACATGGACGTGGGCGGAGGGGACGGTGCGGGTGCGGCGGACGGCGACATGGACGTGGAGAGCAGCGGCGACGACGAGGACTCCGGGGACGAGGCGGCCAAGAAGAGCCTGCAGGAGCGCTACCAGGCGGCGCTGGGCGACAACGAGGACTCGGTGCTGGCAGATGCCAGCTTCGCAAAGTACCTGCACACGCAAAGGTAGCGGCGACGCATTCCAGAATATTACGAGGCGTTGGGTGTTTTCACATGATGGATCAATGAGAATTTCTTGATAGTTTATAAAATGCAAAAGTACAGCACTTTTGGCTGAAAGCAGACGTAATCCCAAAAAAACTCCAAGCACCGTAGTTGTTGCCCACAACCCCCATCCATCGTCGTTGCTTTTTGTTCTGCTTCATTCATGTCCTACCACAAAGCCTTCTTTCGCATCCTATCTACCGGGCCTCGAACTGGACCAGACTACATCGCCGCGTTAGCCACAAGCATCCTCCCCCCCCCCCCCCCCCCCCCCCCCCAAGTCGCTAAGGCGAGGATCCCTCAAAGACCACTTACCGCTTGGTGCGCTCCTTGTAGAGCACGCGGCCCGCGCAGTGCGGGCACGCGACGACGGCGTCCTTGCCGAGGGAGACGTGGCCGCCGCAGTCGCCGCAGAGGTATGTCATGACGGAGCGCGTCTCGTGGCGGCCGACGTCGTGCGTGGCGCCGCGGGAGGCGACGGCGCCGGCCGAGGCCGAGGCCGTGGGGACCTGGTACTCTTCGCGAGGCATGGCTGCGTTGTGGTATTCGGGGGGCGCTTGGGGGTTTGATGAAACTTGGGTGATGGGACAGAAAAAGTTACTGAGGTTGGACAAGAAGGGGCGGTGGTGGTGGAGAGTGCAGAAGAGGCAAAAGAATTGTGCCGGCAGAAAAAGGCGGTGAGGGGACTTGGTCATGGCAAGTGCCATTTGGCACGGAAAGCGAAATGCGTTAGCTTGGGGCTAATTCCAGATTGGCTAAAATGATCTATTCCAACAAATATTCTAACCACTATAAATTGCTGCCCAAACCTACTGTCGTGGGCCGGATTGCTTTATCCAGTCATGTCGGCTACATGAGAACAGCTACACAATTCAACGACATGGAAGACAATTCATGACGATTCTACTCCAGTCCCACTGAAACAAGTGCAACCTAGATGACTTGCATTTTATTGATCCGACAACTACCTGCATATGCGTTTGCTTGCGGCGTCTTGATCAATGCCGTTGCATATCCGCCGCGAGTGGGGCCGCCTCTATACCTCGGTCTGGGGAAGCTGCAACCACTTCAACCTTGAAGCATCATCAACATCAACAGTCCTTCTCACCCCAGCAGAGCGGCCATTTCTTCCCGAAAAGCATGCCGCCTCAATAACATACCCTCCCGAACCTCACAGACCCCCACCCCCCGCCGCGTTTTTTTTTTCTCCCTTTCTCCCGACCCACGCAAATGTTCGACCCAACCTCGGCGCCCGAGGACAGCAGCTGTCCCTTTTGCGAAATCGCCAACCACTTCCCCCCCTACGACCCCCTCTCGCCGCCCCCCGTCGTCCCCTCGGCCTCCGGCGGCGCCCGCGCCCGCCACGCGCCCGCCACCTTCATCGTGCTCTCCACGCCGTCCGTCGTCGCCTTCCTGGACATCATGCCGCTCAGCGCCGGCCACGTGCTCGTGTGCCCGCGTCGGGCACCGGCCCAAGCTGACGGACGCGAC
>MWMN01000091.1:101336-111902 GCA_002968875.1 Cordyceps cicadae | reverse complement strand
ACAGGTCGACGCCGCCGGCCTCGCGGACGGTCGCGGCCAGCGTGGCCATGCCCTGCTCGATGCCGCGGTACCGCCCCGTGGCGTCGTTGCGGCGCCACCACGCCCACGTCTCGGGCTGCTCATCGTCGTCGGGGGCGCCGGCGCCGGAGCCGTCGGCGGGGGGTTGGTAGAAGGGCATGTCGATGGCGCGGAGCCGGATCGGGCCCGTGGGGTAGAGGAGCTGCGGCACGAGAGAGACGGGTGCGAGGAACTTGGCGAGAGCCTTTTCGAGGGCGCGCGTCTTGGCGCGGAAGAGAGGGCCGTTTTGGGTGAATCCTGGGAAGAGTGAGGGTGAGCGGAGGGGACTTTTTGGTAGTGTGGGAGGGGGGGGGGGGGGGGGGGGGGGGGGGGGGGGGGGGGGGGGGGGGGGGGGGGGGGGGGGGGGGGGGGGGGGGGGGGGGGGGGGGGGGGGGGGGGGGGGGGGGGGGGGGGGGGGGGGGGGGGGGGGGGGGGGGGGGGGGGGGGGGGGGGGGGGGGGGGGGGGGGGGGGGGGGGGGGGGGGGGGGGGGGGGGGGGGGGGGGGGGGGGGGGGGGGGGGGGGGGGGGGGGGGGGGGGGGGGGGGGGGGGGGGGGGGGGGGGGGGGGGGGGGGGGGGGGGGGGGGGGGGGGGGGGGGGGGGGGGGGGGGGGGGGGGGGGGGGGGGGGGGGGGGGGGGGGGGGGGGGGGGGGGGGGGGGGGGGGGGGGGGGGGGGGGGGGGGGGGGGGGGGGGGGGGGGGGGGGGGGGGGGGGGGGGGGGGGGGGGGGGGGGGGGGGGGGGGGGGGGGGGGGGGGGGGGGGGGGGGGGGGGGGGGGGGGGGGGGGGGGGGGGGGGGGGGGGCTGCGAAGTGGATCATGAGAATCTTGACGGGTTTCTTCTCAGGAGGGCCCGGCTTGGGAGGTGCCGCGGCGCCGTTGGTGTTTGAGGACATGGTGCGGATGAGCGTTGATGGCTGAGATGAGCGTCTTGGCCAGAGTCTCAGAGCTTGGGGGAGCGAGCGAAGGGTACCGCTCATGAACTACAGCCGCGAACCTTGTGTGCACAAGACAGATCAAAGAGAGGGGGGAATTTGCAAGGAAGTGACACGAAATACAAGTCTTGGAAGTGAGATGTTGAAGTTTATCTGGGTATGTTCGGACATAGTGGCTGATTAGTTTCCGAGTGGATTTCCGGCGAACAGCGTCATACGCCGTTGTCAGCTGGCACAACCTCAAACCACGAGAAATGCTGCCTAGCAAGCGCAAGCAGAAAAGAAGTTCGGGGATCTAAAGCTACTATACGTATCATATCATCAAGTTGAGAGATTACAGATTCATTATTGTACGCATCACATACACACCCCGGAACCAGCCAGGAGCAGCTGAAAGCCAGGTCCGAATAAACTCAGTGCAGAGTAGAAATAAAGTATTTCTTGCAGCAATTTGTGGTAGCATAGCGTGTGAGTAAGTTCCTCCGTTGCACAAGTCCTCCCAGCACTAAAAGAAAAGAAGACATGTCATGCGTTGTCGTTCAATGGTCGAGTACAAAGGGTCTATTATGCCCGATATGCGAGTCTATGGTACAATCAGACGATTTGGTTGTGGTTGCAGTCGCTGCATCCGGTCGGTATGTTCATCCGCGCGTTACTGCATCCTCCTCCCTCTCCATTCAGGGTATGCTTAGTGGCCGCCAGCAGTCTTCGCGTTGGGGTTGCGGGGGTCGTTCTTCCACTCGTCGGCTGGGAACAAGTTAGCAATTGGCCGCCGAATTCAAATTGAATAATCGGTATGAGGATAACATACAGGCCATCATGGCGTTCTGGGCAGAGTTGGCGCCGTAGGCAATGACAGCGCCTGCAGACCTGGTTAGCATGTCTCGTTTCCATGACGGGGAGAGGTTCGGAGCCGCATTCGGATTGTCGAATTGTCGCCATTGGGTCATGGGATGGCGGCAGAAATTGATTTCGGCTTCGAAATTCGATAGGCGCAACACGTACCGGCAACAAAGAAGGGCCAGTAGGGCTTCACTGTGGTTTGACGGTGGTTAGAAGCAGATCTCGGGTTTGTTCGGGAGCGGCAGGTCAGGGTGGACGTTGCGCGTGACGCAGCGGCTTTGACGTACGGAAAGGAGCCGGGAACTTCTTGAGGGGAGTGACGCCGAGCCAAGACATGATGGCAGTTGTGAATGTATCTGTGGCGGACCGGGGGGAGAATTGAGTGGTTGTTTTGGAGGTTGAGATAGAACGAGCCTTTTTCGTCCACCTACGCAGAGCTCCGTGCAAGCCTGGCGTTCGACGAATCAAAAGTCGGGCCTGAGGCATGGAGAAACCTCGGAAGCCGGCGAAAGAGGTTTCTCCGGCCGACACCTACCAAGGCAGGGGACAACTCTGCCAGGCGTCAACTCACGTGAGAACAAGGGGGCGGCGACTCAAGGTGTTCAAGAGTGGATACCATAATGTTAGTTTGTTATTGGCCAGATACGGAGCTCAGCCAGAGGGGAATCTGGCTCCACTCAGAATGCGGAGGCATCAGACTAGTAGTCATCAGTAGTAATACCGACGTACCTTGCTCACCTGCAAGCTCCTGCTCCTCCATGCAATAAAAAGGCATTTACCGCACCATTTACCACGCCACCGCCTTGAACTTACACGACTTGTCCTGCCGCTACTTCTGCAATACAAAGTGCGGGGTGACAACCATTCTTGACTGCAACCTCCTGCACCACACCCTCACCAGCAGGAACAACCCTCCATTGGCCCGGCTGGTTAACCACGGCTCCTTCCCAGCTTCTGCGTCCGCTGCCTCTCTCGCGCTCTGGTCTTGCTTCTCTCTAACTTGCTTCTGTCCGCCTCGTCACGTCCCGTTGCGATCTGGGACGGGCTAGAAAAAGCCGTTTCCTCGTTTTCGAACCTCGACCTCGTTCGAGCCCGCCCCTGTCCGTTTGATACTCTCCCGAGCTTCACTTCCCTCAACAAACCGCCCCTCAACATGCTTCCCGGTCGGCTCTCCCGCCCAGCTCTGGCAGCGGCGACGGCTGCGCGCTCCGGCGTCCGAGCCATGAGCGCGACGGCTGCGGTCCGCTCCAAGACCCCAAGCATGGGCGACATTGACCCGACAAAGGCCTCCGTCGAGGCATTTCATGACAAGCAAAAGACGTTCCGAGAGAAGTTGGTCCAGGCACAGAAAGAACAAGGAGCTCGTGCGTTTGATGCCCATAAATACCCCCAGGAGTCTGCAAAGTCCGCAGACAGCTCACCCCAGACCTCTGCAGGTGCTACCGCCGCGGCTTCGAAGAGCGTGCCCGATAAAAAGTCGGGCCCGTTGTCGAACCTCATCTACGGAACGAAAGAGGGCCGTGAGATGGAGGCGCAGCTGGAGGCAAGCTTCAGCCAGGTCCTCGCCCGCGGCAAATACGTCCACTCTATAGTTTTCCATCGCGTCAAGCCTGACAAGGTTGACGAGTACGTTGATCTTGTTGGCAACTGGTACCCTACCATTGCCAACAGACCCGAGAATAAGGTTCACCTCGTAGGAAGTTGGAGGACGGAGATTGGCGACTGTGATACATTCAGTACGTTTAAGTTGGACAATTCAAAGCCGCGGCGACTAACACCTTTTCGCAGTTCACATTTGGGAGTATCAGAAGTATGAGGGGTACCACCAATCTCGCCATTCCATTTGCAACCACCCCGAATTTGCCGAAAACAACAAAAAGCTTCACAGACTCATTGACTCCAAGAAGATTGACCTCATGCAGGAGTTTTCCTTCTGGCCGACGACCCCTCCCAGACAACTCGGCGGCGTCTTCGAATTGAGATCATACACCCTGCATCCTGGCAACCTGCTTGAATGGGAGACCCACTGGAGACGCGGTCTCAAGGCTCGCCGTGAGGTCATGGAGGGAGTAGGTGCTTGGTTTGTCCAAATCGGGGATCTTAACACTGTCCACCACCTCTGGCAGTTTGCCAACTTGGAGGAACGTCGCCACCGCCGCGAGAAGAGCTGGTCCGTGGAAGGGTGGAGCGACACTGTGCACAAGACTGTGCCTTTGATTCAGAACATGCAGTCCCGCATCCTGATTCCCATGCCGTGGTCCCCCGTGGCCTAATTGTACCTCCTGAATTTTGAGTTTGCCTTCTTTGGCATGCATCTAGATGAAGCGACCTGTTAGCCGCCGTGGCAATCATAAGTTTCCTTTGTCAAAGAGTTAGGTCATTATTGGAGCCGCAATTGGGCTGGAGACGGGATATTACGCGTTTGATCATGTTTTCGTATTGGTTTTTTTGGTGAGGGAGAACCTGTATAACAGCAATTTCGCACATCTTTCTTTAGCACCACTGAATTCAACAGCATATGCACGTTATAGACGTCCCATTGTATGCTATTATATGCTAATGCATTGCTCAATGTGATTCTTGCATGTATTCATCTGGTACTTCATTATCATTGCTATCTTCTTACTCTTGTGGGAAGCTACTGAGCACGGCAGTAAGATTGCGTCGCGTCTGTCCCAGAAGATGGCTGAGATAGCCAAGTTTGGAAAAGAGGGAAATTAGCGAAGGGTCAGCACTGACTATACGGACTTTTTCTCGAACATGCATCTCTTCGGCAGCTGCCTTGCCTGTACCACTACGTTTCCCAGACAAGACTGGGCCACTGCCGCCCTTTTTATGGCCAAGTGTCGAGCCATCACCTGACGCATTGTAGTTGAACACGGTGTCCATCTCATCGTGCTCGAGCCGGCGCATCGTGCCGATGGCGAGGCCGAGCTTGACGCCAAAGTGGACTGGCGCGTTGGCGGGCTCCAACACGCGGAGCCAGAGGACTATGCAGCTCTCCTGTATGCTTATGTGAAAGCTGATTGGGTTGCCGATGCTTGCACTCCCACCACCGCCACCACCACCACCGGCGGTTGCCAGGCCAGCCGCGAACGCACCGACGACGCCGCCGCTGGAGCCGGAGCCGGTGTTAGTGGTGGTAGTCGTGTCAGTAAAGTGCTGCGCGGGGCAGGAGCTCGTCTGCCAGGTCGGGTCGGACTCGGTGAGGGGGCGGCCCTTGAGAAGCGCTGAGGCCTGGTCGAGCGACTCGGCAAGGAGGGTAAGCGAGGAGGCGAGGGTCGCGGCGTCAGGGGCGGGTCGCTGGCTAAGGGTGACGTCTAGCAGGCTGACGGCCTGGGTGAGGTGCGTGTATAGCAGCTCAAGGGCTGGGATGTAGATGGGAAGGTGGGGATCGATGGTAAGGGAGGTGGTCGATGTGGTACGGAGTTGGAGATGCAATGTCTGCACAGGACAGAGTCAGCGGTTGCGTGGGGGGGTTGGTGACGGAAAGCTGCAGCTTGCTGCGGCCTTGCTCCTTGACGACTTACGCCTTTGACGAGGCGGGTGCCCACACGGGTGATTGTGCCCTTGACTCTCTCGTTGCGCGGGGTGCTCATGACGAGCGTGCTGCCCGGGTCGATGGGCGCGAGTAGCGCATAGCAGTCCTCGAGGCCGTGCTTCAAGTCGCGGCAGACGTCCAGGCTCTCGGTCGTTATCCAGGCGAGCTCATTTTTCTGCATCCGTATTAGCATTTTTTTCGTACACTGATTTTTTCAGCGAAAACAAGAGGTAGGTTGGCGATCCGAGTCCCGGACAAACTTACCAAGACCTCTGCTTCTTTAAGCTTCAGCTCCTCGGGGGAGATAGGTGGCCAGATGGCCAGGGACATGGTGTTTGCTATGAGGCAGCGGGGAGGGTAAACCAGAGCGGACTAAGCAGTCGGCTGCAGAGCAGCGCAGGCAGCCATGCCACTAACTGTTCAGATGACGTTTCTGGAGCAGGCAGACGAGGAAAGGTAGTTGGTGATGAGAGATGGAAGCTTGCCAACCATTGTCGTTGGAAGGTGGGCCAGGTGACGTGACGCGGAGGCACCTCGGAGGAAAGAGCACCAAGAGTGCACGTTTGCAAGTATTTTGCTTGCTCAACTCAAAATTGGCATAAAGACGCCGGTTAGTGAGGAGGCTTCATTAGTTAAAAAAAAAACGATTATTTTTCGATTCATTGGGCGCAATTCTGGTCCAAGTACCTTGGCCACTGTTTTACGGCGCGCAAGTATCCGCGTAACTGTGGATCCCAGTCCCAGCACTTAAACTTTTGATCTGAATCTCTAATAAATGCCAACCATCAGACACTTTCTTCACGACGCAGCTTTTCCCCTGCAATTCACTTTTTCTCTAAAGCTCTGTTCCTGGAACACCCCTTAGATAGTCGATCGGAATTACACCACCTGATTGGCTTGCACAGCTGCATGAATTTGCGCCCAGACAGGCCTCTAAATTGCAGCCTAGACATACCAGTCATCATGGCTGGCAGCGACCAGAAGAAGCCCGTGGCCGGGCAACGGAGGAGGACCGTCGGGACCGTCGCAAAGCTAACCCCCATCCCCAAAGGTATTTCCCATCCCCGAGTTCTCTCCGGGCCTCACCTGCCCTCCACGAAAACCCGCCCACTGACGACAACGCTCTGCCCCAAGGTTCCACGCTGCGCAAGCGGCCACTCATCCGCCGGCCCGCGCCGGCCTCGTCCAAGGATCGCATCCTCTACGTGTCCTCGAGCACGCCCTTCATGTCCGCCGTCAAGCGCGTGCGCAAGCAGCTGGAGCGGTCCCTCCGCGCGGGCGGGAACTCGCAGGCCGCGCGCAAGAACGCGTCGCTGCACGCGCGCATCGAGGCCCTGAAGCGCGACGTGGAGAGGGGGGACGCCGGCGCCGGCCACGACGGCGCGACCGTGACGCTGATGGGCACCGGGAAGGCGGTCGAGAAGACGCTCTCCCTGGCGAGCTGGTTCGAGCAGCAGCCCGACTGCGCGGTGGCGGTCCGGACCAGGACGGTGGCGACGGTGGACGACCTCACGGTGAAGGAAGGAGGAGGAGGAGGGCCGGAGGAGGAGGAGGAGAAGGCGGCGGACGAGGATGAAGAGGACGAGACCCGCCTCCGCCGGTTGAGTTGTCTGGAGGTTGTCGTGAGCTTGAAGTGAGAATACAAGAGAGGGAGAAAAAAAAAACGATACCCAACACAGCGCAGGGACTTGCGCCGAGGCGATGCAATCTTGCCGAGAAAGGTGGAAGGGGGGGGGTGTGGCACAACGAGATACGGGGGGCTTTCAACGGTTCACTTGGGGCCTAGGATATCCTGTGAGAAATGCGCAGCCTTGGCTTTCGACCTACGAAACGAGACCGCGGAGTCCATGTTTGGCGGAACACGGAATTCTCGGAGCCTACGGAGCTTGGCGGTGGTGGCGTTCCCCAACGTCGCTTGAAATACCAACGAACCCCCCCACCATGAACCGCAACTACCGAAAGTTGCTTTTGCAACTCTTGCTTCGACCTCAAGAAATCCATTTTGGGCCTTGCCCTAGGGTCTTGCGTCGGATGCCTACGTCTCATATCGCAGGAGCGAGTCGTGATTTCGATGCATCATGCAGATACCCAGATCTTGGACTCCCCTCACCTGAATGAGACGCAGAAGTAGGTAGCAAAAAGAGAAGAATCACACACAAGACACGCAATGAGTAAATTTCGTTTGCCGTGCTATTGCCGGCGTTATTTCTACATGGTATCGCTGATAAGAACAAGACATATGGGTTTCGACACAAAACAAGATGCCACCCCCCCAAAAAAGAAATGAAGAACTTCGGACCCGTTCTTGTTGTCCGTAGAACCTTGCCAGAGCGCCAATATGCAAATGCAGCCATGTTTCCAGAAAGAAGAAGCAAACTCCAAGTCCATGACGCAGCATTACAGAATACCATGAAAATGTAAATGGTGGCGAGAAATAAAAGAAGCAAAAAATATCAAATCGTCGAGAGATTAGGGAGGCGTCTCTCGAGAATACCAAAACGCCGGTTGGTAATGAGGCCAGGAAAATAGGGGGAATTTCGCACGAATGGATGAGAGTGAGACGTTTACGTGACACGGAAAGCACTGTAAAATGGTTAGCCGGGGCGTGCACGGGAAGATCTTGCGAGGCCGAGACTGGTACGCACTCAATAATGAGCTGGTCGCCTTTCCATACACCACTGGCGACCCAGAGACCGCAGTTGACGAGCTCGGCATAGCGCTTGTCTGCGGCCTTGACGGTGCAGAACATGCGGAAGCTGTACTGGCGCGGGTCAATGTCCTTTGCCTTGCGGGGGCTCAAGAGGACGTCGAGGACGTTGCAAGGGCCGGAGAGGGAGCCGCGGGTGCGCATCTCGAAGCTGTGGGAGGTGGCGGTCAGCGACAGAACGGACAGGGACTCGAATGGCCATAAGAGAGACGCAAAAGGTCGGCGTGGCAAGGAGAGTACCTACACAGCAGGGGCTGCCTCGTCGGTTTGGAGGACAAAAGCGCCTTCGACGATGCGGATGGGGCGGAAGCCACGAGCTTGGCCTAGGTCATAACCCCCAGCCTATGTGGTACGTACGAGATTTGGTGTTAGTGGGCAGATGAGAGCAGCAGGGGGCAATCATGACGACGTACCAAGACACGGCCGTTGCCAAAAGTTCCGGACCAGGAGCCGCTCGTGACAGTGATGATCTCCTTGTGTACCCTACTCTCGGAGCGCGACAGCTCGGGGTTGAGGGTGACGGCGATGCGAAAGTCAAACTCGAGGGCGGGCACGGGGAAGAGCAGGTCAGGGCAAGGAAAGTGGTCGAGGGAACGCTTGGCGAGCTCCTCGATGTTGCGTGACGTCGGACAGAGGCTGTCGGGAAGGTGTTAGCGAGCCGCGCCATGTCAGGCGAAGTGGTCTATGTGCATGGCACAACTTGGACATACCCCGCGAGCCGATGATCCAGCTCGGCGTCTTCGATTTTGCGCTTCTTGTGGCAGTGCTGCTGTGATGATGCAGATGCAAGGGCGGCGGTGACGGAGGAGGGTAGACAGGCGGCGCTGCTGGCGTCCCAGCATCCTCCAAATGCGAAGGCGGCGGCGGCGTCCTCACCTTGCCGGCTGGTGCCGTCGTTTCCGGAGCTGGTCATGGGCGTAGGGGCATCGGTAGCCTGGGAGTTTGTCGGCACCGAAGAGACGTCTGTGTCGGTGGCCATGACGGCGGTGGCCATGGCGGGTTGTCGCTCTGTGGTGTTGTGAAGCGTGTTGTAGCAGACAGAACAAGTTAGGCCAATGCGGAGCTGGAAATGCGAAGCGTCGATGAAGGGAAGGAAAGAAAGAACAGAAAAGAGGAGGCCGACACCAGTACCAGTATTGTCCAAGAAATGCGAATTTGAATTTGTAATGCCGACAAAACTGGATACGAAGGTGTGTCTCGCTTTCTTTCAAGTCCGAGTGGGCGGCCGAGGCGGGAAGTGGGCTGTATAAGAAGTAGTAGGCTGGGAACTGTATGTATCGCCACTGGTTTTGGTTGCTCGTCGACGATGGCGATGGATGGATGAACGGAGCTATATATTATGCTGAGGGTGACGAGTGTCGTCGTCTCGGGACGGGATGCTATCTCGGGCGATGCAGCGGATGAAGGTGTAGAGACGTATGTTGGGGTTCGTGGCTGCTGTTCAGGACACAGGTCGGAGCTGAGACGAGGAGGAGGAGGAGGAGGAGGAGGAGAGAGAAGGAAAGCACTGTGTGTGAGGTTGCGGTTTGTGGTTTGTGGTTTGCGGCTGGCCCGTCATGCGGCGGGCATCAGGGCGCTTTTGTGTAAAGCGAATAGCAAAGAGGCAACTCCTAGGTACGGATAGTTGAAGCGGAGCCTCTTAGTTTCCGTTTTCTGGCCAGGCTCGTTTTTCTTTTCCAGTTGGGTAGTAATAAGTAGTAGTTGTTCTGCCCGCTGGGAGGGAGGGGGGTGTGATGATGTTGCAACCTTGGAGGGGTGTGTTTGCGGCTGGTAGGGTGTGTCGAGAGAAGGCGAAAAAGCGAGAGCGAATGGTGAGGAGGACCGAGGAAGAGGAGAGGAGTGGGGGAGGAGGAGGAGGAGGACAAAGTGATTGATTGATTGATTGACTGACTGACTGACTGACTGAGTGAGTGATGGTGATGGAGTGAGTGATGGAGAGTCTATGCTGGGCCCTTTTTCTGGCTGGTCCTGTCCTGGGGCCCTGGGGCTGCCTCCTTCCTGGGCTGGGCTGGGGCCAAGATGGACTGGCTGGGCGGACTTCGGGGGTGTCAAAAGCCGCGAGGCCGCTGGAGCGCCGGAGCGAGCGCTGGAGCAAGTCGCAAGTCAGGTCACTCAGTGGCTTGGCCTCTCAGTGAGCTAACCTCGTGTATCCGTACCTGCTAAGGGTAGGTTAGGTAGGTATTAGGCGTTAGGCGGGACCAGCCTAGCACCACCTTGGTAGCGGGCTTTTACAGGGGAGTTGAGTTGGGCGTTGCAACCACCAGGCTTGCGGTGATAACCAGTCGAAACTCCACTGCAACTGCCACTGCCACTGCCACTATCACTGCTAGAAGGCTACTACCTAGGTAGGTAGTAGTAGCGATTGGGGGGCAGGGGAGGCGGAGGGGGGGCGTGAGGTCGAGTCCGTTGACTTGTCCAAGGGGGGCGTGTGAGAGTAGTGGACGATGAATGATGAATGATAAACGATGAACGATGGAAGAATGGATTT
>MWMN01000091.1:46982-100876 GCA_002968875.1 Cordyceps cicadae | reverse complement strand
TTTCTCGCTGCTTGTCTGCCGGATGAGAAATAATCAGCCCGACCAAAGGGACCACACCGAGAACCCGTCCGTGTGAGCTGGCTGTGCGTAAGTTGAGATAATAAATCGTGACTTGCACCAATGTGCTTGTAGCTATTTCAGATTGACTTTGCCGGGGATTCGGATTGCTCAGAGGGGCCGGCGAATGCCAAATGCCATATACCAAATACCAAATGCGTAATGTTGCCTCGAGATTATCAAGGATTGGAATTGGATACGGTTGTAATGCGATTTGGAAGGAAGCGAGTCAGTTTTCAATATGACAAGATAATAAACATCAGATTCAGAGTTTGTCAGGAAGAAGGGCTTTTTGTACTGCATGCATAACTGGCTCCCTTCCTTGCATTTATTACCGCCCTTGTTGGTAGTTCCGTCATTTTCCTGGTAGTTGGCTGATTGGGTGACTTGTGGACTGATGTCTCGTAGAGTGGTAAGATTAATTATTACAAAGTTGGTCTTGTCAACCCCCACGCCAACTTGGACGACAAGTAATGATGGCATCTCAGTCGATGGAAACTTGGAGCGACTCGGGAGGACCGAGTAATAAGAGAGGAATGATGTGCGACAGGGTAGACTTGTTGCTGCAATAGCATCACCAGGAGCAGAAGCCTGCAGCAAAGTAACTTGCAACAGGGGATCCAAGGCAGAGAAGGCACGGATGGGGAGGGTTGCTTGCAAGACACGAACAATATCCGGCCCCCATCTCCGAGACCGATTCATTATCATGATTAAGAGAGAGAGAGAAAAAGCGGCTCGGGAATTCAGCCAGCCATCGTCATTCTTTTTCGTTTGATGTACATACGGATGCTCTGGTGCGAGTCTGACACGGTAAAAGGCGACTTCCGGAGCTGGTCTCATCCATTCATTCCCTTGTGGCGTGTTACTATGGATGGATTCGGAAACACTCCAGACGAGTCTTTTTCTTTTCCTGTCTTGTTCTTCACACAGATGATTGACGAGTCGATCGTCCCTCAGTAGCTAATTTTCGTTAGGCGAGTTTACGCCGAGCAATATAGAAAAGACGACGAGTTGTGGAACGAAGGGCTGCATCTGCTCACCGCAAGGTTTCTCTTACCAGGACGTCGGGGCAGGTCAGACCAAAAATGTCTCCGCATGATTCCACAACTTGCTATGAAAAAAAAAAAAAAAAGGGTAAATGCCAGATCTAAAGTTGGACCTGTATGAGATGAAGGCCAGTTGACCCGGCCTCGTCGTACCACCCACTCACTACCAAGTTAGTTCGAGGCCACACGAGGCCCTGAAACGAGTTCAGCCAAGCCCTCTTTTCTCCTTCCAGCCTTTCCAGCTGGTGTCGGGAAGCCCTCTCTCTGCTAAAACTCATCACTGGGCAGGCAGGCTGCGCCGCTTCTTGTTAGCGTCAGTCTTTTGAAGCCTCCCGGCCCTCTCGGCTGAACCTCTCGGCTGAAGTTGTTATTGGGTGTCTCTGGATCCGAAAACTCCGGGCGGCCGGGCTGAGAGCCTGAGACCCCTCCGTCGTTGACTTTGACTTTGGCTTTTTACGCCCTTGTCGTTTGTTTGGGTCGTTGACGGGGCCATGCTTCTTATTACTCATCACGGCGTTCCGGTTTTGTCTTTGCTTGGTCACGCTTGAGGAATCCACTGACGATAACTATCAGGCAGTGGTGCTTGACGGAAATGGATTTGCCAGATTGGGCTGTGGAATCAGCCTTCTGACCGCAAGAAAGTGAGTACCGGCAGTACATTCACAATCACAGGTGCAGTACCACGTACAGCGCATTATCCATACCGTACTGTTTACCTCGTTCGCACCGTCTCGGAAAAGCGAGCATGTATGATGATTATCTTGCATGGTGGCTTATTCCTCTTATTACTATTATTTTTTTCTTATGAGATGGCCCTCCCCGAACTTTTCAACGACATTCTGACCGCTTCAGTGCTTACTTGTTTTGGAGGACGTCTCCGTAGGCCCCTACTAACCTGACTTTTGCCGCGTCAGGCAGGCAAGCTACAAAGTTAGAGCCAAAGGTCAGGTTGCAGTCATCTCCTAGTAAGAAGCCAGACAGTGAGTGACAGGGCCTACGGACGAGCGACAGACAGAGAGAGGGCGGGTCTGACAACAAAACCTCTAATAATAAAGAGGAACTTCCGACACCCTGGTCAGCGGATATGCGGGTATGCGGGTATTGTGCTCTTCAATTATAATAAGCAAGCAATTACACAAGAAGAAAGAAAGACACTGCTGACTCAACCCGTTGGTAGAGTTTGGCCGACGAATAGGGCCGCGTCGTTACAGGCACCTCGGAGCTGAGAAGGCGGCCCAGCATGTCAAAAAGAAGAGAGCAAGAAAGGAAAGGGGAGGAAAGGGGAGGAAAGGGAAGGGAAGGAAGGTCAAAGTCCCGGGTTAAGCTCGTGGTCACTGCGAAGACGCAAAGACGTGACACGCACGCATCATGTCCCCTGGCCTGGTCTTGGCAATGACTCTCAAACTACGTCTAGTTATAACTACCTGCCTGCCACGATTTCTACGGGATATACTGATTATACTGCACTAGACTAAAAGGCATCCGTCATCCGTGGCTAGAATCATGTCCGCAAATCCGAGGGTGACACGGCAGCGATAAACGCCACGACAACTGCGAGAGGGAGGTCCGGCTCCGTGGCATTGATTCGGAGGAGGCCTCGGCCCCGAAGTAGCCACGAGTGAGAAGCTGGTAAATGGCTGTCTTTTTTTTTTCTTTTCTTTTCTTTAGAAGAAGAAGAACGAGCATCCCGGCTGGGTTCTACGGATACTGTCCGACAAGACAAAGCTACTTGTGCAGCCCATGTCCTCTGACGCGCGCCTGTCCATCTCCCTCACCCAAGGCGGACGAGTTCCGCTGCGCTGTCCAGTTTGTCTGACCGTACGAGGATTACGAATTTGCCAACGATGAAAAGGATTCGGTTTAGGGCCGTCCATCCCTCAAAGGGTATCCGCTAGGGTGGCTGCTGGCTTCAACCATTGGTAGCGTTCAAGGGCCAACTCTTGATTCCGACGCCGAGCTCGAAACTTAGCGCCAGTCCAGCGTCCCAGCGTCCAAGCAATGACGGGGTCAGCATTACAAGGCATGACAAGCCCTGGAAAATAGTTAGTACGGATACTGTAGGCAGGTTGCAGGTTGTGAGTGAGTTGCGGCCTGGCTCGACACCACCTCGGGGGTGGCGTCTTCTGGCTCCTTGGCCAATGTAACCCTCGATCAGCCCCAGCGATGGGGCCAGACTCTCTTGGTGGTACTGGTTTCGGTTTCGGTGGTTCTTGGTGGTAAGTACTTGCTTGTTACGGAGTACTGAAGCATTTGATAAACTCTCTGTACGTACGCAGTCATTCATCTATACTGTACTCACCAACATCACTTATACAATGGAGGAAATGACCCGGGGCTCTCTTGCACAATTCCCAGTCAACCAGCTTACTATTCAGCCGCTCTTCTCTTCTCCATGCTCCCGTTGATCTGAGTGGCTGCTGGCCCGCACACCCAAGATGCAGCTCGCCTTTTCAGCTCCTCCCAGCCGGGAAGCTGCAAAACGAAGCTACTTGGTCCCCCCCAGCCAGCCAGCCGCTTTGTCTCGTGGTTTGCCCGTCCCTGATTATTCTGACAACTTTTTGCTGCGGGCCCGAGGCTGCGATACGGATCTTACCCCCTGCCTCTTTCGGGGGAGACAAGCGGGATATTGTAGGCCAAATCTCCCCAGTTCCCGGCCTCTCCCCGCCTTCCCCCCGCGACAAGGCCACGCCATGCCATGGAGAAGTCGGGCCCTTTTTCATATGTATGTCGAGGAAGCTTCAGATAAACGATAAACTCCCACATGCCCTACTCCATCCCTCCCTTCTCCCCTGTCTTCCCTCTCAAGGAGCGGGCTGTGCATGCAAATAGATGCAAGCCCCCGGACATCCCTCTTCTCCCTTCTCCTTCTTGTACCTCTTTTGGGACCCGTTGTTGGGAATAATCTGCGCCATATTCTTCTTCCCGCCCGCCAAGCTGCGTGTTGGTATATTTCGTGATTTTACTGGACTGTTGGACGATGTGCTGCACGTAGGATTGATTCCCCCTCTCCAACTCTTGTTTTCTTTTTTTTCTTATTCTTTTTTTTTTCTTTTTTCAAAAAAAAAAAAAAAAACTTGTACTACTGCGTCTCTCGTTTCTCGTTTCTTGCATCCATCTACGAAAACACCTGCATGTGTCTCTCCCCGAACAACGGTTTCCTTTCACCGGCTGACGTCCACGCATCATGCAGGCGGATAACACGCCCCGGGTGGCTTAACGGCGGGAAGCAATCTGTACACTGAGCCCCTGCATCATAAGCAACTGCGATTCATTATACAACAAAAACACTAGCTTTTTTTCTTTCTTTTTTTACAACCCGTCTTGGTCTCAATCTGACGGCCGCTTGCTATCCGTTAGTAAACTTGGTGCTCATCTCTTTGCTCACAGAGCCCCCCCCCCCCCGCCCTCTGCTGTTGATGTTGCCTCCTGTCGCTTTCCATCGCGTGATGGGATCGACGGAAAATATACCCGAATGCATGGCGACAAGGCAGAAACCCAAAAGTCCGCTTCTCTTGGCGAGTTGCCCAGTTTGGAGGATGCATGTGAGGTGGTGAGGTGTAAGCCGGTTAATGAATTGACTGCGTCAGTAAGTGGCACAACCCCCCTCTCCCGAGTTTGTCCAACCATGGTTTTCAGCTGCATGGTTTGCTCTCTCTCTCTCTGGATTCTGCATCTTTTGTTTCGTACCAAGTCTTGGCTGCAGCGAGCTTCCTATGGGTGGATGCTTGCAATGGCCCCGATTTCGTACATGCCGCATGCTGTACCGTGAGCAGCCCGCCAGACAACGTCATGGTATAGAGATGACAGCCAGCACGTGTCTTTGCAGTCTTCCATGCTGCTTTGGCGGTGACAAAGATTACTGTCGTGTTTTTCTTCTTCTTTTTCTTTTTCTTTTTTCTTTTAAAAAAAAAAGTACCGATTTCAGAGTTCAATCTAGTCTCTCCACCCAATCCTCATTTTCTCCGTATGCCCTGGACCTTTCGACTTTGGTGGCGTCCATCTGGCTCGGAGCGGAATTCGCTTCGTAAGCCTGGTAGATTCCCACTACAGCCCATTATTTATTACCTTGAGCCGAGCCGGCCCATGCATCCATCCATCGGTCCACCCTCCATCGTCGTCCTTAGACGGGAAAGGAAACTTGTCTGATTACCTTCCGAGATCCTAGCCTCGGCCAATAACGGAAGGTCGAGTGCGTAACAAGGTAACGACCTAATTGCTCGATGATCGGGATTTGCTCACCGGGGTGAGATATTACTGGCAGGCTTTGTCGCACTTGTGCCGATGAGGAGGGCGCTGGTACGTGAATAAAGCTAGGTCATCAATTGGGTAAGTAGTATGTATTAGTAGGTAATTATGAGGTTCTGGCAAATATGAAAGTGTCTATCTGAGCCCAGACTGCCAGATGCAGCGAAATTGGAGCCCCGGTCGCTGACGGCGAGGTGAGTGAGATGGACGGTGAGCATCACTAAGATCGTGCCGAGATTAGAGCAATAGATTCTAGGCAGCAGTCAAAGAAGGGAAAATCAAGGGATCGCTAATTTGGCCTTCCGGGTGAGCTAGTCAGAGGCCGACCGGCCGAGATGGTGCGTTTTTGGTGGTTACTCTAACTCGATACAGGCGAAGCGATTACACCGAGACACAGTATCACGGCATGGGCGAAATCCGGAGCTAGCCATTTGTGATATGTCTGTGTTGAATAGATTTTCTTTCCCAACTCCTTACTGTTACGTAGGGACAGACACAAATCGTTCGTTCTCCTGTCGACGCAACCTTGAATCCGGCCTACAATGTTGTTCGGGTCTCGCACTATCGAGATGCGGTTTTTATGACGCCTGATGATGGTGGCTGCAGTCAACGTGATCCAAAGTTTGACCAAAACAGGCAACTTGTTGGCCGAGAGATTCCTGTCCCCTACCAATGTCAGTAACAATACTGGCCGCCCGCATGTAAGCAGGTGAGTGGTAGCGCCCTGGGACAAAAGATGACGGAAAAGCTAGTGGTGAAAAAAAGACAAATCTCCCCCGGGTGTGCTTGCGGTACAATCTCGACATTGTCATGCCAGGAGGGTCTGTTGGTTGCATTTGCCACCAGAGAGGGGCTGCTTTGTTAGAACCCAGATGGATCCATTGTTTGCAAGACGGAAAAATTGAAGTTTTCTAGCAAAACCGGGTCGGCCAGATTAGCTGGAGAACTTCGTTTACTCGATTCCGAACCAAGCCAGGATGGATGCAACGTCGCCTTGTCCATTATGCGTGTTGGTTCCTGCAATACGCGGCCTAGCAGTACAGGCCTGGACTCGCCCCCAAAGCCCCTGTAGCGCATCAATCTCCAGGCTCTTGAGCGCCTTGTTTCACTGCTTGTAGGGTACCTACCTACCTACCTGTATGTGCCTTAGGTACCTACCTAGGTAACTAGGTACCTACCAACTTAACTACCAGGTAAGTAATAGGTAGAATCTAGTGCCTGTAGGACCTGTAGGGCTGGTGAGGATGCGCTAAAACCAGCCTCCGTAACGCCTCCAGCGCCGCAAGATCTGTTGCGTTTTTTCAACACACTAGACTAGTTACCTCTACAAACACCGTCATTGCCAACACTATCCTCGTCATCATCATCACCATCATCACCATCATCATCATTGTCATTTTCCCGTCTCCACATGCCTTCCCCTCTACTCCTAATCAATCACCTTACGAAGCCCATCATGTTCAAAGGCCATCGCCAACCTCCTCGATACACGCCCCCCTCCGACCCTCACCTCATCTGTCTATCGGTCCGGCCAGCTTGGTTCCACGCAACGGCCACCAGCACGACCACCAGCAGGATAAGATGTCCTCTACGAATGCATCCACACGGGATTCACACTCCTCTACCCACCCATGCACGCGGCTCTGCTCCCCGTTCCAGACGGCGCTCCCGGTCTCGATCGCCCAGACGCTTACGACTCTAGATGCCCGTCCTTTTTAGCGTAGCCGCGTCGCCGGCTCCTCTCGCCGAGCCAGGTCAAGAAGCAAAGCAAACCAACGAGACTGTTTGTTATATTACCATTCGTCACGTCCGTCAGCAGCATGGACGCTCAGCCGTCAGCCGTTTCCCATCTGAGCCACCGTGCCGTGGTGCGTGCTTCCGTCTGCGATTCGGGTCTGGGACCGCCACCTCCATCTCCAATGTCACAGTCACATTGCCCAGCAAATACCATTCCATCCATTCCATCGACAGATCCCGTCGCACAAACAAGCCCCAAATCGGCAACAGAAGCCGGCTCTCGTCGCCGAACCCGCCTATTCAAGGGTCCAACCATCGACCTCGTCATCCCATCACCGCCATTCCACGCCGCTCGCCGCTTGTCATCTGGTGGCCCTACCCTGACACTTGTCGCCCATCAGCCATCACCATGCCAAGCTTGATCAACTTCGGCTGTTGATTTCACTGCTCTTGTCTGCCCTTGTCAAGGGGTCGTTTCTTGCCGCTCCCGATCGCCGTTCCCCCACACTCGAGCTCATCCCCTCAACTCCGGTTGCTGAGCTCACAGCATCCACCATGACAGTGTGAATCCACGATAGCCCCTTCTATTACTCTCCTTCTCTGTCTCGCACTCTTGATTCTCCCCGTTACACCTCCAATCTTTGGTTCCCCGACGTCTCACCGTAATCCCCCACCTAGGTCACCCCTCTCGCATCAGCGCCAGGTGCGCCGGGACCACTGGTCACTATTCCGGAGATTCCCAGCCATCATAAACAGTCCCGAGCGCTTGCTTTCTCTTAGCTCCAGCTCAAAATGATAAACATCCTGTAGCACATCGGTTGGGCCGTTCAGTTGCCCTAGTACAAGCTACACGCCCCTCGCTCGCTGCCAGACTTGGCATGGCCCGCCCGATTTCACCAGAATCATCGACGCTTTCAACAACCCATCTGGGCTCTAACCCATCTGAGTATACGAAAGCACAAGTTTTCGATGCATCGGCTGCTCTATTGAAGGATAAGATACTCCGGCCGGGTTAACAGAATTCTTGGCGGTTGCTAGTTTTTCTCTCGGCTTACTCTCCCCACAGCAGAAGCAAAGTCCAGCCTTGTGAGAATGCTAACGGAATAATCCCGTTCTGTTTTCCTTTTTGAATGGATCCCAAGACCTTCCTGAGATGTTCTACTCCAGTTCAATCCGAAACTCTTTCAACCGTCGTCAGCCAAAACTGCACAAGACTCGCAACAAGGACACCAAGCCGGGCCAATCTTGCATTCAGAGCTGTGGCGTTCTGCCTCTATGAACTAGCGAACTAGTCTCATGGTGATTCTCAGCTCAACAGCCTCAAACTGCGGCTGAATGAAGAATTTCTGCCGAATCATGATGAAGGGCGTCGTGCAAAACAAACTAGCAGGCCCCACGGCTCCTCCAATCTATCAATCGCAACTCACGTACCCTTAGACTCACGCACCTTGCCATGTACCCAAGTCCTCGATCTCACCGATCTCTCGTCTGCTCGATTTATACTTGATACTCGACGCATCTCGGCCATTGGAGGGGGTCTTTAAACGCAGAACCAACATGATCTGAGCCGCTGCCATGCTTCGTCCGTGCAGCGACGCAACTTTATTCAATCTAGCAGGCTTCCACGCACCTGTACGATCCACAGCTGAAACGCTGAGCGTTTGTTTTTCAACCCCTCTCTCTGGTCAGCTAGGCTCCGGAATGTGGCCGACGATACTTGACAGGGTGCCGCTATCGCGCTCGATGCCCGTCAACTGCAACTCAGCGTGATAGCGTGCTAATCAGCCTGGCAAGTTTTCTTTGAGCTCTCCTTTGCTCCTTCGCGAATGGGCCAAGCTTGTCCATTCGCCGATCCGGGTTGCCCCATTTTCGCTTAGCGGATGTTGAACAGGCTTCATGGTATGCCTCGAAATCCAGCGTTCCCACATACCAGATATCATGCCAAATCACGCTTCCTCTTCGCATACTGGGCGATGCTAACAGCTGACTTCATAGTCCTGCCTGCCTGCCTGCCTGCCTGCCTTCCTGCCTGCCGCCGCTTTGTTTCCCCGTATACGTGTGGATATTGTAGTAGGTCCAAACAAGATGCTGACCCGAGGCCACCATACATATCAGGCAGTCTCCGAGTCAGTCGGGTCGTCGTGCGAGTTGAGCTTATTGCGGAGCGTGATTTGACACATGTAAGTCTACTGCCTTGATTGTTAAGCATAGTTTTCTTGTCAAGACTTGTTGTGCGCTCGGCTGGCTTGGCAGAAGCTCCATGAAGCCATCGACTGTTATAATGAGCAACCTATGGGCGTGCATACGTCAACGACGGCCTCTAATATGTTCTCATGAAACTCGACGGCCTGAGGCATCGCTCATTCTATCGCAACTCTCTAATAACCACCTATGAGACTATACGAGTCCTTTCATCGCCATTGAAACGAGGCTGCCAGCGCCGCGCGCGTATTCATCATCCGCGAGCCTTGGGTCCTTCAGCTTCTACCCCAGCTTTTGCCATACCATGATACGGCTCATAGAGCGAAAGAACAAGCGAAGCAAGGGAAAATGGGCGTCACACGGCCGGGCACGGACTAAAGAACCTGGTATGAAAAGTGTGATGATCGAGAAGCCACCAGCGGAACTGCGGGAAGTGATGTTCCCAGGACAGTCGGACCTCTACTCAACCCTAACTGCCCCATCCCCTACCCCCTATAAGACCGAGGACGTTAACACTCTAGTGATCTCGGTCCTAAAAGCCACTCTTGTCTTCAGCCTAGGCCGCACCTTCCTACGGGAAGTGGCAAAAATCAGAGGCGACTATACAAAGATCGGCAACTAGATCGAGGAATAGGCATAATAAGTGAAGCAGGAGGAGGTCGTCCGCATCACGCTGTCTTGCGAGAGCCTGAACGCGACCGAATTCATATAGCCTAACCTTAACTAAGACCTTGCCCCGAATAACCCATTCGCTGCTATAATGCCCACGCACGTCTACGACTTAACTAGGGATAATATACAGCTCCCTATAGCTAACTCTAAAGCTAGGAGGCCTAAGCCTATACTAATTATAAGCCTTTTCTTTAACTAAACCTACTACTATACATCCCTATTAGCTAGTGTTTATAATAAGATGTGTTATAACTAATTAATAGTGTCTATTAGTGTGTAAGTGAATAGTCTTATTAGGTTCTTTAAACTCCCCTCCCCTTAGATAGAGACCGACGAAGAATAAGTAGTGAACTACAGCTAGGTCCTCACTAATAGTGTAGCTATAGAGTTCTATATAATCATTAAAATTACTAACGAAAATCGCGAACTACTTAGCTCGGTTAGTGATTCGGTTGTGGTTACTACGTCTAGCATCTAGGTATAATCCTATCCGTAGCTAAACCTAAATAATACTATATATATCACCCACGTTATAGAAGACCTTATAACCTATTACTAAGACGTAGAAAATCACGTATTAAGTGTCCTTTTTAGTAAGGAGGTAGCCGCCCTTACTATAGTAAACTAGTAAGACTAAGATAGTAAGCCCTAGTAGACAGAATTCTATAATAACATAGTATAAGCTAATATTGTCCTTAAAGCCGTCTATAATAGTATATATAAGACTATAACCTCCTTCGTATTAGAGACTATAGTAAGAGAATAGGTGACTACTAATCTAAGTGATGTTATAATATTAGACTTCACCCACTATGTCTATAAAGTTATAACACAGTTACGCCGCTAGGCTAGCGAGGAAGAAGACCCCTATTATGAACGCCTTTATATATAGATCACGGCTTACCCTACGGTTAATAGTAAAAACCGGCACAGTGGGTAAGGCTTGTTGTTCTATAGGATACGTGTTACGCCACCACCTAGAGTCACACTTTACTACACTATATTCTTAGTTCGCCGCCCTATTTAACTAGACTACCTAAAGGTATATAGGGCCCTTTACCTTCTAATTATCCTTCCCTATAATAGACTACCCTAAGAAACTGTCTAAATTCTCTACTATATATTTCCCTACCCTAGCTAGAGGATCTACTAATATAGACACAAACTAGGCTAAAGAGGCAGTACCTAAAGGCTCTATAGTCGTCTAAGTCTCTATATAATTAGACTCTATAACACTTAAGTATAAGTAGAAAGCCCTATACACTATATATAAGCTCTAAGCTATAACGGATAGTGGAATATTCTAGTAGTATATCTATACCTTTTAGGACTTCCTAGTATAGTATTACTATAATCTCCTTTCTATCTTCCCTAGTCTAAATAGTCTAGCCGACTATAATAACGTACCCACCCCCCTCCTTACACTCTTAACTAAGACGAAAGCTAGTAAAGTTATTATTAGTGGTTATCCTAGTACTAGTAAAAGCCGTCTATTATATATCCTTATAGAACTCACTCTCTATAGCCCCTACTATCCTAAAGGCAATACTATAACGTATATTGCTCCTATCGTCACTAAACTTAACAAGTAGACGCGTGTAGAAATCGATATAGTAATAGATGGTTTTAATACTATAGAGCTATAGGATAAGGAAAACATAGAAATCTAAGCTATAGAGTAGGAAGCCTAGCTCACTAAAGGCTAAGCTATAGAGTAGGAAACCTAGCTTATATAGGGAGACTAACCCACTAAAGACTAAGCTATAGACTAAGGAGCCTAGACTATATAAGACTAGCCTAGCTAGGACTAAGCCGTATAATAGGCAGACTAGCCTATATAGGAAGGCTAATCCTCTAAAGCGCCTAAAAAGCGTTAAGGCTTTATACTTCTCCTAAAGCCTAACCTAGTTATACTAAAATCCTATAGTAAGAAACACATCTAAATCCTATAGTTAGCTCCTACTAATAAAATCACTAACAACACTATATAACGCCTTATTAAAGCTAGTATTATTATAATATAAGCCTACACCTTCTTAGTAGAGCTTATTTCCCCTTATAAAGCCGCCCCTAAAGAAGCGTTAGGATTTAACTATAGACCTAGATAAGCTAATAATAGAGCGTTTTTTCACTAACTATTAGAATAAGCTGTTTAGGCAGAACACTATATAGTTAACCACCACTAGCGACCCTATTTCACTATCTAGCTAAGTTATAGTGTGTGTAGACCTAATAGACTGTCGTATAGTCTTACTAGCTTAGGCGTAGGAGTTATACGAGTTAGACCCCTATATATACTCCTTAGGTAAAGAAGCTACGACTATAGCCACTAAATCCCTATTAGAAGAAATAGCTATATCGGCTTAAGTGCTCTACTATACACTAGTGGCCGCCTATACGCTTAGTAATAATATATAATACGTCCCCTCCCTTATCTTCTCTAACAAGAGTGGACACCTAATAGAGGCCTAATTCTTTATCCTCACCTCCTACTAGCCGTATATAGTGACTTTTATTATTAGAGACCCCTAGCAATCTAACGCGGTGGTCCTAAGTAAGCACCACCTTTAGTGGGTGAGAGGTAATCCTTTTTCACATTGTATTCGCGTGCCTAACTATCACGGGGGTCTTTCTAGGTCTATAGGCGATCGTTCCATAATCTGCCCTCGCGTTTATCACGTCTATCCTCCTATAACACTCGCTGTTAGTTATAAGGGTAGGGTGATAGGTCTTATTAAACGGATTTATAATCACTACAGTCTCCTCCCTATTGGGGGTAACCTTCCCCGTGGTTACTGAACCTGAACGCCCCTTTATTATAATGGGAAAAAACGTTACGCTGTTCGCCAGCCTCACTATTCTATTAACAGGGGTATGCTTCCTAGGGGGGGTCCCTATCCTAGGGCTAACGTTAGTCCCTATATAGAGACTATGCGTTTTATACCTTAACTATTTATTCTATTATTTCTTTTTAGGCTTCCTATGCCCTTTTAGCCCTATAATAGCGTATAAGTAGTAAGTGTGTAACACTGTCTATAGTTAAATCGTCTATAGAGTCGACTAGTACGGCTAGGTTTAGGTCTACGTCCTAAAGGATATAGTGGGCGGTCTAATCCTCGTCTATACTACTAGCTTTATAGTAGAGAGACTTCTTTCTATTAAGGTACTATTAGAGTGTTAAGACGTCCTCTATAGTAAAAGAGTGTTTAAGAGAGTCTACCTCTTCTATAATAGCGCTATAGTTACGTTTAAAGCGTTCTTATAGGAGCTTAATCTATAGATTTAAATCTTTTCCTAGTTAAGTCTTAGTAGATTCTAATAGGCTAATAAACTAAGTATAACTGTCTAATTCCTAGTTAGAAAGTAGGCTAAAAGCTATATTCTAGAGAATAGCTTCTATACCTACCTAGCTAGCTATCTATTTAATCTAGTTAATATATAAGATAATGTCTATCTTCTTAGAATTATAGGCTAAAACCTCTAGTTTAAATTGTTAGTAAAAGCTAGGAGGTAGCCTATCCTAACTATCCTAACCTTACTCTAAGGACGTAGTAGGGGAATATAGATAGGAATAGTGACTTTCCTAATAGTTATAGTGATCTTTATAATAGTTATAGTAGGCTCACTAATATAACGAGCCCCTCCTATAGTGTAGTAACGGCTGATTTTATAGTGAGTAATAGGGATATAAATAATATAAATTATTATATCTAATAGGGGATTTAAGGGGATTATTAGTGTTAGGTCTAGCCGAAAAACATTAGAATAGATCCACTATATTAGATAGGCTGTTTAATAGTGTCTAGTTTCTAATTAGGTCCTATAGGGTGTGAGCTTTAAGCTGTTACTACTCCCTAGTCTATATACTCTAGACAATCCTAATAGCTAGCTTAACTTTAGCACTATAGGCTTCTAGGATAGGATAGAGTTTATAATACACGTTTTTAGCCACTTCCTATTTAGTGATCTAAATCTATATAGTGTCTACCTAGTAGTCTAAGTTAGTATACTATATAGAGGGTATAGGATCTATTATAATAGGTGGACTAGGGGAAGATAAAATATAGGAAGGTGAGCTAGAAGTGACATTAACAATATTAATAGAGAAAGTTATATAAGAGGGAGGGCTAGGGGAAGATAATAATACAATATAGAATAAAGATTCTATTCCTAAGTTAATAGGGGATAATAGCCTTAAACGCCACTATTTAGTACTAATTAGGCTAAGCTAAGGTTAGTGATTATTAAGGAAACTTAAGAGGAGCTAGTAATGATTTCTATAGGGTTAGAGTGTTCCTAGTAGAGGGTTTTTTAGATAGTGAGTCTGGTTTTATAAGGGGTTGTTATTAATGTATTTTCGCTCTTTATAGCTCTCTTCTTTTAAATAAAGGAGGCCTAGTTAGGGGTCGAATGTGCAACTTAAGCGAACGATGTCGTCTAGGAGGCACGAACGCAGGAGATGTGTTTTCCTCCTTAGTTAGTAGGAGTGGGGTTTACTCTATTTATTCTTCTTTATAAGGAAGGTATAAGGGGTTAACTAAGCTGCTTTAAGAGGAAATTAAGGTTAATTAAGATGTGGTTTCTAAGGGGGTAATAAGGTCCGTTTGTTTAATAAAACGGCCGTATATATCTTAAGGTCTTGTTTTCTTTAATTGTGGTTTTATTATAGATTATAGTACATTTAGTAGGTTTATTCGAATAATTTAGAGGTGAGATAGTTAAGGAAGGTAATAAGCTTTTAGGCTAACTAGAAAGGCTTAAAAAAGGCTATATATCTTTAACCCGTATAGACTAAGTAGGAAGAAATGAATTTCTTAAAGCCGAAATAGTAGTAGAAGTTAAAGATGGTTTATATCTAGAAAGACGTATTAGGACCTCTTCGTTTATTTCTTATAAAAACATATATGTATAATAGTGTTAATATCTTAATAACCACTAGTTTTAATAGGGTAGAATTAGCTAGGAGAGCTAGGCTTAATCCTATAGGTTAATCTTATTTCTTTCTAGGGAAAATTAATAGAACGATCTATCTTAGGCGTAATATAGGGAGACAAAAAATTCCTATTAATCGAGTTAGTAAGAAAGTGAAGGTGTTACTACTATAATATAGCTTATAGAGCGAAAGAACAAGCGAAGTAAGGGAAAATAGGCGTCACACGGCCGGGCATAGACTAAAGAACCTAGTATAAAAAGTGTGATAATCGAGAAAGAAAGAGAGAAAGAGACTATAGAGGGGCCGAAGGTGGCGGCTAATAAGGGGCATCCTACTAACTCAGCTGGGAAGGCGTGCCTACTAACAGTTTGTCACGTGCGCAAGCATATAAAGGGACCCTCCTAGGGCACTAGAATAAACAGGACAAGTTCTCTCCTCTATAATAATTGTATTATAACTAGTAGTAACACCTAGTTAAATTTAGGACTAATTTTAATAGAGGATAATTAATTTTAATAATATTCGCTTTAGATTATTTAGATAATTAAATTAAAGCTACTCTTAATTTTTTCTAATAACCTTTACTAATTAATTAAGTAGACTTAGGTATAGTGAAAATTAGAGTAAAAGCTAGATAGAAGAACTAAAGTAAAGAAGCCTAATAAAATCCCTATAAGGCTTAATATAAATATATAAAATTTAAATCACTTATTATATTAAAATTAAATATAAGTAGAATAAGACGAATTAAAACCACTATAATAATAACTAAGCCTATAAGATATAGGATATAGCCCTAGTAGATAGATTAATAGAATAGTCCCTTAACACACTATAGGATATATATAAGCTAGTATACTAGCTCTTATAGGACCTAGATATAAAACTAGTACCTTAGGACTAAGCCTAACTATACTATATTATTAATCTACTAGTCTATATAAGATTCGTTAAGGACTAGGAAGGATATCCCCTAATACTAGAGCTAACCTAGACCTTCTAGACTTTTATATAGTCCTAGAGGGTAAAGGCACTACACTACGTCTTATATAAGGATAAGAATATAGTAGATAAGAGGCTCGTTTATAAGGCAGTATAGGACTAATTAAGTATAACACTTAGTAAGCCCTTACCCTAGTCTAGACTATAACTAGTTAGTACACTAAGGCTAATTAGACTAACTATAGGTACACTATCGCCTATATAAATTAGTATAGACTCTCTATAGGGACGCCTATATTAGAGAAGTGATCTAAACCTAGCTTTAACACTAGGACTAGTAGGCCTATAGGACTAACTAACCGTTATAGGATAGGGTAGATTAGTCCTTTTATCTATTAAGATACTACCACCCTAGTTAGGCTAAGAACAACTAGTGAGGCTAACCCTAGTATAGAACTAGGCTATACTATCCTTATTAGACATAGAATGCATCTTAGCCCTAGNCCTATAGTAAGAAACACATCTAAATCCTATAGTTAGCTCCTACTAATAAAATCACTAACAACACTATATAACGCCTTATTAAAGCTAGTATTATTATAATATAAGCCTACACCTTCTTAGTAGAGCTTATTCCCCTTATAAAGCCGCCCCTAAAGAAGCGTTAGGATTTAACTATAGACCTAGATAAGCTAATAATAGAGCGTTTTTTCACTAACTATTAGAATAAGCTGTTTAGGCAGAACACTATATAGTTAACCACCACTAGCGACCCTATTTCACTATCTAGCTAAGTTATAGTGTGTGTAGACCTAATAGACTGTCGTATAGTCTTACTAGCTTAGGCGTAGGAGTTATACGAGTTAGACCCCTATATATACTCCTTAGGTAAAGAAGCTACGACTATAGCCACTAAATCCCTATTAGAAGAAATAGCTATATCGGCTTAAGTGCTCTACTATACACTAGTGGCCGCCTATACGCTTAGTAATAATATATAATACGTCCCCTCCCTTATCTTCTCTAACAAGAGTGGACACCTAATAGAGGCCTAATTCTTTATCCTCACCTCCTACTAGCCGTATATAGTGACTTTTATTATTAGAGACCCCTAGCAATCTAACGCGGTGGTCCTAAGTAAGCACCACCTTTAGTGGGTGAGAGGTAATCCTTTTTCACATTGTATTCGCGTGCCTAACTATCACGGGGGTCTTTCTAGGTCTATAGGCGATCGTTCCATAATCTGCCCTCGCGTTTATCACGTCTATCCTCCTATAACACTCGCTGTTAGTTATAAGGGTAGGGTGATAGGTCTTATTAAACGGATTTATAATCACTACAGTCTCCTCCCTATTGGGGGTAACCTTCCCCGTGGTTACTGAACCTGAACGCCCCTTTATTATAATGGGAAAAAACGTTACGCTGTTCGCCAGCCTCACTATTCTATTAACAGGGGTATGCTTCCTAGGGGGGGTCCCTATCCTAGGGCTAACGTTAGTCCCTATATAGAGACTATGCGTTTTATACCTTAACTATTTATTCTATTATTTCTTTTTAGGCTTCCTATGCCCTTTTAGCCCTATAATAGCGTATAAGTAGTAAGTGTGTAACACTGTCTATAGTTAAATCGTCTATAGAGTCGACTAGTACGGCTAGGTTTAGGTCTACGTCCTAAAGGATATAGTGGGCGGTCTAATCCTCGTCTATACTACTAGCTTTATAGTAGAGAGACTTCTTTCTATTAAGGTACTATTAGAGTGTTAAGACGTCCTCTATAGTAAAAGAGTGTTTAAGAGAGTCTACCTCTTCTATAATAGCGCTATAGTTACGTTTAAAGCGTTCTTATAGGAGCTTAATCTATAGATTTAAATCTTTTCCTAGTTAAGTCTTAGTAGATTCTAATAGGCTAATAAACTAAGTATAACTGTCTAATTCCTAGTTAGAAAGTAGGCTAAAAGCTATATTCTAGAGAATAGCTTCTATACCTACCTAGCTAGCTATCTATTTAATCTAGTTAATATATAAGATAATGTCTATCTTCTTAGAATTATAGGCTAAAACCTCTAGTTTAAATTGTTAGTAAAAGCTAGGAGGTAGCCTATCCTAACTATCCTAACCTTACTCTAAGGACGTAGTAGGGGAATATAGATAGGAATAGTGACTTTCCTAATAGTTATAGTGATCTTTATAATAGTTATAGTAGGCTCACTAATATAACGAGCCCCTCCTATAGTGTAGTAACGGCTGATTTTATAGTGAGTAATAGGGATATAAATAATATAAATTATTATATCTAATAGGGGATTTAAGGGGATTATTAGTGTTAGGTCTAGCCGAAAAACATTAGAATAGATCCACTATATTAGATAGGCTGTTTAATAGTGTCTAGTTTCTAATTAGGTCCTATAGGGTGTGAGCTTTAAGCTGTTACTACTCCCTAGTCTATATACTCTAGACAATCCTAATAGCTAGCTTAACTTTAGCACTATAGGCTTCTAGGATAGGATAGAGTTTATAATACACGTTTTTAGCCACTTCCTATTTAGTGATCTAAATCTATATAGTGTCTACCTAGTAGTCTAAGTTAGTATACTATATAGAGGGTATAGGATCTATTATAATAGGTGGACTAGGGGAAGATAAAATATAGGAAGGTGAGCTAGAAGTGACATTAACAATATTAATAGAGAAAGTTATATAAGAGGGAGGGCTAGGGGAAGATAATAATACAATATAGAATAAAGATTCTATTCCTAAGTTAATAGGGGATAATAGCCTTAAACGCCACTATTAGTACTAATTAGGCTAAGCTAAGGTTAGTGATTATTAAGGAAACTTAAGAGGAGCTAGTAATGATTTCTATAGGGTTAGAGTGTTCCTAGTAGAGGGTTTTTTAGATAGTGAGTCTGGTTTTATAAGGGGTTGTTATTAATGTATTTTCGCTCTTTATAGCTCTCTTCTTTTAAATAAAGGAGGCCTAGTTAGGGGTCGAATGTGCAACTTAAGCGAACGATGTCGTCTAGGAGGCACGAACGCAGGAGATGTGTTTTCCTCCTTAGTTAGTAGGAGTGGGGTTTACTCTATTTATTCTTCTTTATAAGGAAGGTATAAGGGGTTAACTAAGCTGCTTTAAGAGGAAATTAAGGTTAATTAAGATGTGGTTTCTAAGGGGGTAATAAGGTCCGTTTGTTTAATAAAACGGCCGTATATATCTTAAGGTCTTGTTTTCTTTAATTGTGGTTTTATTATAGATTATAGTACATTTAGTAGGTTTATTCGAATAATTTAGAGGTGAGATAGTTAAGGAAGGTAATAAGCTTTTAGGCTAACTAGAAAGGCTTAAAAAAGGCTATATATCTTTAACCCGTATAGACTAAGTAGGAAGAAATGAATTTCTTAAAGCCGAAATAGTAGTAGAAGTTAAAGATGGTTTATATCTAGAAAGACGTATTAGGACCTCTTCGTTTATTTCTTATAAAAACATATATGTATAATAGTGTTAATATCTTAATAACCACTAGTTTTAATAGGGTAGAATTAGCTAGGAGAGCTAGGCTTAATCCTATAGGTTAATCTTATTTCTTTCTAGGGAAAATTAATAGAACGATCTATCTTAGGCGTAATATAGGGAGACAAAAAATTCCTATTAATCGAGTTAGTAAGAAAGTGAAGGTGTTACTACTATAATATAGCTTATAGAGCGAAAGAACAAGCGAAGTAAGGGAAAATAGGCGTCACACGGCCGGGCATAGACTAAAGAACCTAGTATAAAAAGTGTGATAATCGAGAAAGAAAGAGAGAAAGAGACTATAGAGGGGCCGAAGGTGGCGGCTAATAAGGGGCATCCTACTAACTCAGCTGGGAAGGCGTGCCTACTAACAGTTTGTCACGTGCGCAAGCATATAAAGGGACCCTCCTAGGGCACTAGAATAAACAGGACAAGTTCTCTCCTCTATAATAATTGTATTATAACTAGTAGTAACACCTAGTTAAATTTAGGACTAATTTTAATAGAGGATAATTAATTTTAATAATATTCGCTTTAGATTATTTAGATAATTAAATTAAAGCTACTCTTAATTTTTTCTAATAACCTTTACTAATTAATTAAGTAGACTTAGGTATAGTGAAAATTAGAGTAAAAGCTAGATAGAAGAACTAAAGTAAAGAAGCCTAATAAAATCCCTATAAGGCTTAATATAAATATATAAAATTTAAATCACTTATTATATTAAAATTAAATATAAGTAGAATAAGACGAATTAAAACCACTATAATAATAACTAAGCCTATAAGATATAGGATATAGCCCTAGTAGATAGATTAATAGAATAGTCCCTTAACACACTATAGGATATATATAAGCTAGTATACTAGCTCTTATAGGACCTAGATATAAAACTAGTACCTTAGGACTAAGCCTAACTATACTATATTATTAATCTACTAGTCTATATAAGATTCGTTAAGGACTAGGAAGGATATCCCCTAATACTAGAGCTAACCTAGACCTTCTAGACTTTTATATAGTCCTAGAGGGTAAAGGCACTACACTACGTCTTATATAAGGATAAGAATATAGTAGATAAGAGGCTCGTTTATAAGGCAGTATAGGACTAATTAAGTATAACACTTAGTAAGCCCTTACCCTAGTCTAGACTATAACTAGTTAGTACACTAAGGCTAATTAGACTAACTATAGGTACACTATCGCCTATATAAATTAGTATAGACTCTCTATAGGGACGCCTATATTAGAGAAGTGATCTAAACCTAGCTTTAACACTAGGACTAGTAGGCCTATAGGACTAACTAACCGTTATAGGATAGGGTAGATTAGTCCTTTTATCTATTAAGATACTACCACCCTAGTTAGGCTAAGAACAACTAGTGAGGCTAACCCTAGTATAGAACTAGGCTATACTATCCTTATTAGACATAGAATGCATCTTAGCCCTAGTAAGTAGTATAGTTATATAGACTATAATAGCACTTTAGGAGGCATCCCTAGTTATTAGCTATAATAGGACCTAATATGTATCTAAGGGCCTATATAAGAATAACATTGGTTTTTTTAAACTAGACATAGTATATTAGANCCTAAAGAAGCGTTAGGATTTAACTATAGACCTAGATAAGCTAATAATAGAGCGTTTTTTCACTAACTATTAGAATAAGCTGTTTAGGCAGAACACTATATAGTTAACCACCACTAGCGACCCTATTTCACTATCTAGCTAAGTTATAGTGTGTGTAGACCTAATAGACTGTCGTATAGTCTTACTAGCTTAGGCGTAGGAGTTATACGAGTTAGACCCCTATATATACTCCTTAGGTAAAGAAGCTACGACTATAGCCACTAAATCCCTATTAGAAGAAATAGCTATATCGGCTTAAGTGCTCTACTATACACTAGTGGCCGCCTATACGCTTAGTAATAATATATAATACGTCCCCTCCCTTATCTTCTCTAACAAGAGTGGACACCTAATAGAGGCCTAATTCTTTATCCTCACCTCCTACTAGCCGTATATAGTGACTTTTATTATTAGAGACCCCTAGCAATCTAACGCGGTGGTCCTAAGTAAGCACCACCTTTAGTGGGTGAGAGGTAATCCTTTTTCACATTGTATTCGCGTGCCTAACTATCACGGGGGTCTTTCTAGGTCTATAGGCGATCGTTCCATAATCTGCCCTCGCGTTTATCACGTCTATCCTCCTATAACACTCGCTGTTAGTTATAAGGGTAGGGTGATAGGTCTTATTAAACGGATTTATAATCACTACAGTCTCCTCCCTATTGGGGGTAACCTTCCCCGTGGTTACTGAACCTGAACGCCCCTTTATTATAATGGGAAAAAACGTTACGCTGTTCGCCAGCCTCACTATTCTATTAACAGGGGTATGCTTCCTAGGGGGGGTCCCTATCCTAGGGCTAACGTTAGTCCCTATATAGAGACTATGCGTTTTATACCTTAACTATTTATTCTATTATTTCTTTTTAGGCTTCCTATGCCCTTTTAGCCCTATAATAGCGTATAAGTAGTAAGTGTGTAACACTGTCTATAGTTAAATCGTCTATAGAGTCGACTAGTACGGCTAGGTTTAGGTCTACGTCCTAAAGGATATAGTGGGCGNGTGTTCCTAGTAGAGGGTTTTTTAGATAGTGAGTCTGGTTTTATAAGGGGTTGTTATTAATGTATTTTCGCTCTTTATAGCTCTCTTCTTTTAAATAAAGGAGGCCTAGTTAGGGGTCGAATGTGCAACTTAAGCGAACGATGTCGTCTAGGAGGCACGAACGCNACTTTAAGCCACCTTTCTTAGATATAAATAAAAGACTAAGGTCCTACGTATATACACTAGACATAGCCTACACCCTATATAATAATANCGGCCGTATATATCTTAAGGTCTTGTTTTCTTTAATTGTGGTTTTATTATAGATTATAGTACATTTAGTAGGTTTATTCGAATAATTTAGAGGTGAGATAGTTAAGGAAGGTAATAAGCTTTTAGGCTAACTAGAAAGGCTTAAAAAAGGCTATATATCTTTAACCCGTATAGACTAAGTAGGAAGAAATGAATTTCTTAAAGCCGAAATAGTAGTAGAAGTTAAAGATGGTTTATATCTAGAAAGACGTATTAGGACCTCTTCGTTTATTTCTTATAAAAACATATATGTATAATAGTGTTAATATCTTAATAACCACTAGTTTTAATAGGGTAGAATTAGCTAGGAGAGCTAGGCTTAATCCTATAGGTTAATCTTATTTCTTTCTAGGGAAAATTAATAGAACGATCTATCTTAGGCGTAATATAGGGAGACAAAAAATTCCTATTAATCGAGTTAGTAAGAAAGTGAAGGTGTTACTACTATAATATAGCTTATAGAGCGAAAGAACAAGCGAAGTNGACTAGCTCCTAGTATATTACACATCCTATAGTAAGTAGGTAGTATAGGACGTTTAGCCTATATACCTATAGGGGACCGCCTTCTAATAGTATAATAGTATCCTAATATATATAGACTAGGAAGCTTTAGTGGTGGCCTTACTACTAGATATAGTAGCCACCCTTATTAACCACTTTAAGCCACCTTTCTTAGATATAAATAAAAGACTAAGGTCCTACGTATATACACTAGACATAGCCTACACCCTATATAATAATATTAACACCTATATACTTAAGGTATTATAGGACATAAGGGTAATAAACTAGGACTAACACACCTAACTATAATAGGTCTATAATATACTTAACCTAAGGATTAGAGTTATTATTCCTGCCCCTTTAGCTATAACCTTAGCCTAGATATTCCTATAATTAATTAGGGAATACTAGACTATAGTCTATAACCTAGTAGTATTAGAGAGTAATTAGAGATACACTATTAGCCGTCTAGGACGCTCTATATAGAATAGAGAAGGACTAGGGTAGACTCTAAACTAAGTCTAGGATATATAAGGCCCTAACTAGATTAAGTCACTAGGACTAAACTAGAACCCCTAGTACTAGGGCAGACTATAGGCACCCTAGCCCTAGTACTATAACTATAGGCGTATAGAATATAGACCCCTAGTTTAACCTAGGATAAATAGTAATTAGAATAGTAGTAATAGTTATAATAACTTATAGTAAGATAGGGGATAAGATAATAAAAACAATATAGTAGCCCACTAGAATAATAGACCTTATAAGCCCTAGGATATAAGATATTAGGGGCCTAACCCACTAACCTCTAAGGATAGTAGATAGCTACTATACAGCTAGGGCCCCTATTAGAATAATTATAATAGCTATAATAATAAACCACACTAGTAGGATAATAGGTAACTATAGGCAGCGCACTATATTAACTATAATAAACATNTAAAACCACTATAATAATAACTAAGCCTATAAGATATAGGATATAGCCCTAGTAGATAGATTAATAGAATAGTCCCTTAACACACTATAGGATATATATAAGCTAGTATACTAGCTCTTATAGGACCTAGATATAAAACTAGTACCTTAGGACTAAGCCTAACTATACTATATTATTAATCTACTAGTCTATATAAGATTCGTTAAGGACTAGGAAGGATATCCCCTAATACTAGAGCTAACCTAGACCTTCTAGACTTTTATATAGTCCTAGAGGGTAAAGGCACTACACTACGTCTTATATAAGGATAAGAATATAGTAGATAAGAGGCTCGTTTATAAGGCNTATATTAACTATAATAAACATATAGTCTAGTCTCTATACACCTAGGAAGACGAGGAGGACGCCTAGTAATATTCACACTAAGACTAATAGGACGTAGAAATAGGAGAGGACCCTATATAGGATATAGAATATAGTGACTAGTGTATTAACCGCCTTACTAATAAAATAGGCCTAGACCTACTACTAATATAGGTAAAGAATAAGGACATCTACTATATATACTCTATTAGAGAGGTCTAGTAGGAACACTAAGTAATCTAATATAGGTCCTATAACTAGTCCTTCCCTACTAATAATAAGCTTTATAAACACATCTATATAATACACCCCTAGATAATTAGCTTTATCTATAGCCTAGTTAATAATAACACCTTTACCCTTTATCCTAATAATAATCCTATATAAACGGATTATACACTAGCTAATATAATAAAGACACTAGTATAGTTAGAGAAGCTAGATAAGGTCCTTTTTATAATAATAGTATAATAGTGTAGGTAGTAGCTAGGTTCGTTACTATATAAGGACTTACCTATTATAGACGTAAGGACACTATATAGTAAAAGCAGTCTACTACTAGGGCTTACCTAGACCTATCTTAGGTTCTAGGTATATCTAAACCTAAAGGCACTAGGACTATAATATAATATATATATAGATATAGGAGCCTTAGTAACACTAATTAATAGAGCCTAGCTAGTCTAGTACTACCTAGACTCTTAACTAAATAGGTATAGAGAGCTAAAATAGATTAGGGGCCTTAGTCCTTATAAGTATATAAGCACCTATTATATATATATACTACTATATATAGTGGGCACTAATATAGGGGGTATAAAAGTTATTATAAGGTACTAAGTAAGGGCCTTAATCGTCTAGGACCTAAAGGCAAACATACTATTAGGAATAGATAGCCTAGGCTCTATATAATATAACCTACTAATTAGTAAGAGTAAAGCGGTTCTATACTCTTATAAAGTCACACTTAATATAACCCCCTAGATCTAGTATAAAGCCTAAAGTTATAGTGTTATAGCTATATAGACAATCTAGGTAGGCCTAGATAAGATAGTAATAGTATATATCTTCTATAAAGCTCTACTAGGATAGTAGTATATATTTAAACTAAAGGCACTACTAGATATTATAATATTTATAGTTATTACTAAAGTAGACACCTAGCACCTAATACTCTATAATAACACCTAGAGGCACGTCTATATTTATTAGGATATATAGCTTAGTCACTTTAGGACTATATAACTAGAGGACTCGGCTTACTAGGTGTAGGATAAGGACGTACTAACGATAATAGAGCTTACTATAGGACCTAAAGAAAAGCCCTAACGGTTTATAATAAGGCCTAGTTATATTAACTAATAGTTAGTAAAGCACCTAATAAGAGTAAATATATATAAAGGGACCTAAAAAGAGATAGTAGCACTCTAGTAGGTTATTAATAAGTATACTCGCCTATTTAAGGATAAGGGTTTTATAAGCGTACTACTAGAAGAACTAATATAGGTTTAACTAAAACTAGACTAGAAGGATATACTAAACTATAAATACTATATCTACCTATAGGGACTAGAGGAATATAAAATTATTAAGGCTATAACTTAGGACCTACTTTATAAAGATAAGATTTATTAGACTATAACTTAGGTCCTATTTATATTCCTAGTCTTTATAGTATAGTAAAGAATAGGCGATAAGTATAAAGGACGAATAGTAGTTAATATATAATAACTTAATAAGTACACTCTAGTAGACACCTATCTAATAAGAAGGTAGGATAATATAATAGTAGAGCTAGTACACTTAGAATATATTACTATTATTAATACTATATCCTTCTACTACTAATAGAAATTACACCTAGATTTAATATAGGCCTTTATAATAATAATATATATAGGATAGTTTAGTTTTAAAGTACTAATTATAGGCTATAAAAACTATAACACCTATATATAATAAAGGATAAATAATATTCTAAGAGGTATAAAAGGGCGAAGCTATATAGATAATATCTTTATTAGCTTTTATAGACTATATAGGCACCTATAGGACCTAGGGGAAGTCTTTACTCGCCTACTAGAGAATAATATATCTATAGGACTACTAAAAAGTTTTATTAGATTCACCTTAGTGGTAGTACTAGGCTGACTTATTAACTCCCTAGGACTAAGCACTATAGAGGATAAACTAACGGCTATTAAGAAACTATAGTTCCTAGGTAACCTAAGGGAGCTAGAATCGTTCCTAGGAGTAGCTAGGGCGCTAAGGTATAATATCCTACGCTTTATATAGATAGCTAAACCCCTCTAATAATATAAAACTATACTATAGAGGGCGGCTAGGATATAAAAGTAGGCTATAGATAAGCTAGCTAAAGTAAAGAAGGTGGGGGACACCCTATCTAGGGAGGATAAGGCCTAGCTAAACTAAGAATACACCTAAGCTAGATAAGCCTAGGTCTAACACTCTATATTAGCCTAGCTAATATAGACTAAGCTAGTATACTTTAAGTAGATTAAGAAGGCCCTTATAGACTATAGTAAGCTTATACACTTCTCTATACACTGCCTACTATTTATAGACTTTAATACCTCTAAGGTAGGAATTAGGGTTATAGTGTACTATATCTAAGAGGACACCCTATAGAAGATCACTACTAATAGATAAGTCACTATATACCTAGTAAGGAACACTATAGAACTAGTAGTATTCCTATCCTACACTCTATCTAAGGTTAAATAATGTTACTAGGCTATAGAGATAGAGGTATCTAGTTATATCTAGGCGTTAAGAAAAATATAACACTAGATATATACGTCCTAGGCGCCACCCCTAATCTACTTTATAGACTATAGTTTAATTATCTTACTAATAAACTAAATTAATATCTCTAATAATATATCCTAGTATATAGTGAATAAAAAAATTATATAGGTGATAGAGTATATAAGCTAATTTAATATTAGAGTCCTATACTAGAAGGGTTAGGATTATATAGTCCTAGACACCCTAAGTAGACTACTAGTATCTAGTCTATAGACCTATCTAAAATCCTAAGGCTAGCTAGATAATATACTAGATAATAGGCTAGAACTCTAGTACTTAGCCTATATTATAGACGAGTATAAGATACTAGTCTACCNTATTAATCACCTAGAGCCTACTAATAAGGTTAAAATATAGGATATAGAGATTAAAGGATAACCCCTATATATAGTAGACTAGCTAATAGACTATATATATAATATATACTAATATATAGGATAGGAATAATTTTAGGTATAATATAAAGACCTTAATCTATTATACGATTAATAGCTAGGAGTCTAATAGATAGAGGATAATAGAGTAAAACTACTACTTAACTAGGCCTAAAATAAAGCTAAACGTCTATATTAAATAAGATAGGAGGAAGATAAATAATATAAACAATTAAGTTAAAACAAATCACTATAAAATTAAGAGTNCTAGTAATAGAAAACTAGGTAAAGCTTCCCTTTATAAATAGGGTAGGACTAATATATAAGAGGATAGAACACCTAGACTAGTTAGTCCTAGACAAGCTTTATATACTAGGCAATTATATTAATAAACTATTCGAGTTACTATATATAGGTAACTATAAAGGCTACTAAAAACTAGTACACTAAGTAGTATAGTTCTATATCTATAATAGTATATCCTATCTCTATTACTTCCTTAAAAGATATAAGAAGTGTAGGATATATAAGAAGACGTATTACACCCTAAATAGGAGCTTATAACCACTACTACTACTACTAATACCCTTCTATTATATATTACTTAACTTTACTAGCCTTACTAGAATTATAGATAGGACACACCTATATAGTTATAATAATATATAAGTTTAGTAAAACAGTGATACTATATCTACTAAAGTATAATATAGACTTAAAGGTAGTCGTAGAAGTAGTAGTTAACACCCTTTTTAGCTAGGGATAGGGACTACTAAGGGTAATACTATTAGATTAAGACCTAAAGTTTCTATTAGCTTTATAGTAATATATATAGAAGAGACTAGGGATAAAGCTAATACACACTATAGTCTATTACCCCTAGATAGATAGATAGATAGAAAGGACTATCTAGATAGTATCCTTAGCTATCTATATATACCTATCCTTACTACTAGATAAGGCGGACTAGGAAAGCTTTATACTATAGTTATAATTCTAGCTTAATATATTACTAAGTGTAGCTATAGGATATATACCTTATAAAATCCTAATAGGGTTTAACCTAAGGGACGTAATAAATATAGTCCTAGGGGACACCTAACTATAGGGATAGGACTAATCCCTACTAAGACTATCCACCTATAACACTATAGTAATTATAAATATAATAGTTAAGAGTCACTATAATAAAAAACATAGACTATAATTCTTTAATATTAGGTAAGTAGTATACTTATAATTATATAGAGGATACACTACCCTATCCTTACTAGGATATAAGTTTAGTGTATAATTTATAGGACTATTTAAGATTATAGAATAGATAGGACACTTAGTATATAGACTTAAACTACTATAGTCCTAGTAGATATATAATATAGTTACTATTAATCACCTAGAGCCTACTAATAAGGTTAAAATATAGGATATAGAGATTAAAGGATAACCCCTATATATAGTAGACTAGCTAATAGACTATATATATAATATATACTAATATATAGGATAGGAATAATTTTAGGTATAATATAAAGACCTTAATCTATTATACGATTAATAGCTAGGAGTCTAATAGATAGAGGATAATAGAGTAAAACTACTACTTAACTAGGCCTAAAATAAAGCTAAACGTCTATATTAAATAAGATAGGAGGAAGATAAATAATATAAACAATTAAGTTAAAACAAATCACTATAAAATTAAGAGTAAAAGGATTTTACTTTACTTACTATTTAGATTACTATACACTAGCTCTACCCTATAAGATAACTACTCTAGATTTAATAGAGCTTTTCTAAAACCCTCTTCTTTTACTAACACTTTATTATTCCCTAGTACTATACTCTTATCTTTATTATTTATATTTTTATTTAGCTATTCTACTATATTATATATAATTATACTAGACACTAAGGAGGATAAATAAAAGCTATATAGAACTAAGAGGAAATCTATATTAATATAGGATATAAAGAAAGGGGTAGTAAGAAATAAGATAAGCTAGACGACTATAGTATAAGAAAGGAAGGATAGGAATAGTGAATAACTGACTATAAAAGAAAAATAGGAATATATATAAAAGGCTAAGGAAAAGAGAGAACTAGAGGATAGAAAGAATAAACTACTTGGTCTAATTTAAAATAAGACTAATAATGTAGGACTATAGTCTAAGTGGCTCTAGGACTATATTAATATAGTCTAGGCTACTATATCTAATAAGATCCTAGAGCTACTAGAGGAACTTTAACTAACTATAGTAATTATCTACTAGACTATAAAGGACACTTAGTAGGACTAGCTAATAAAAGACTATAAGAGCTAGGTCTATAAGGACTAATACTATATATATAGTATAGAAGATATAAAGAGCTACTAGCTAATAGGCTTCCTACTAATTTAACACTATATATAGACTAATATAAATATATATACACTACTATCCTTATACTATATATAGACGACTATATAGGGAAGGAATAAGGTAAAGGCCCTACCCTTAGCTAGGTATAAAATAGTAGAAGAAACTAAAGTCCTTAACTAAATCTAGTCTATTAACTATAAGACCTAGATAAAGGCAGTGTAACTAATAAGATAGTAACTAGAGGATAACCCTACACTAATAAGGACTCTAGTGAAAAAAGCTAAGAAACTAAAGACAATACCTAAGGATAAGGGAAACATAGATATAATATAGGATAAATAGGATACTAATTTTAAACTTAGTAAACGGGTTATTAAAATGCTAAAAGACTAGGTTAGGAAAGAAGACTAGGAAGAATAAGAAAAAAAAGAATAGGAAGAGGAAGAAGAGGAAGAGGATAAGGTTAAAGAGAGACATAACAAGACTAAGACATTAACACACACTAAGAGGTAGTCTAAGCTTCTAGAAGAAGTTTATTAACTAGAGTCTATCCCTACACTAAACGTATAGGATATTAGAGAAGATAATATAATAAGTAGTAATAATAAAGGCTTAAAGTACTTTCTAGGAACCTTAAGTAAGCTTAATAATATATAGGAACCTACTAATAAACAGTTCTAATTCCTATATAAGGAAGTGATAATAAAGTAGCTAAAGGACTATATAGAAGCGACTAATCGCTTCTAGGAGGAACCATATATACTAGAGAGCTATATAGTAAGACTAGCTATTATATATATTATATATAACCACCTATAAGGATATATAATTATAATATAGAATAAGGCTAAGTAATATAAGCATACTAGGGCGATAAGAGTACACTAGGATAGTTAGTAAAATATATAGGATATCTATAATATTCTATATAAAGTACTTAGCTTACTAGCTATAGCTATCTTAACTATTAAGGATAGGAATAAGAACACGCGCTTAGTAGAAGGAGGCATCTAGGTATAGCTAAACGAGTTTAGAAAGCCACACTATAATAAGGAATATAAAAAACTAAGGCACTTAGACGAATAAAGCTAGTCTACTAAAATATAGGGGTTCTAATTAAGGATAGGGATAGACCTTACTAACGACTAGAATAAAAAGGGATATAAGAGAGCTTTAGGATAGATAAGATAGCTTTAGGATAATAAGGATAGACATAAGAGGGAACTTTACTATAATAAGGACTCTATGAAGGAATAAGAATTAAGAATAAGAATAGCTATATAGGACCGGTGAGGGCACCTGGCTAAGGACGACGGCAGTTTATCACGTGCGTAAGCACATAAAGGGACCCTCCCGGGGCACTAGAATAAACAGGACAAGTTCTCTCCTCCATGATAATTGCATCACAACTGCCCCTCAGCCGCCCCCAACTAGGCCATGTGAGGCTCAGAATAAACGACAGACACACGGCTGCGATGCGCCGGGGCTGGCACGGTTCTCTCTTTGCAGTGCCATGATTCGTCTAGTGTGCCCGGACTATCAGCACCCTATCCACCCTATACAACGGCGTGGCAAGACTACATGGAGAAGGTCACTAACGCCAGGCTCAAGCAAGCAAGCAATCGATGCTGCCAACCAGGCTAACAAGCCCTTCCTCTATTTCACAACTGCTGACCATGGGCTATCCCGGCTCTCGTTCGCGATGCAAAACAAGTTGAATATCAAACCTAAGAAAGCATGGTTGGTGGTGGAGCGACAGTTTCGAGTTTCTGAGTTTCTGAGTTTCAAAGCCATTACACAACCTCCCTGTCACCGAGCGCACCCGAGCTGCCTTTGTGGGATACGGCCAGACGACGGAGTTATTGTTGCTTTGAAGTATCAGTGATCTCCTTCGATCTGCATGATCCGCAGAAGAGGACACGGCCATCGTGTGAAACGCCCTGCAGATCGGTGTCTTTACAGAAAGAACCTAACAACCTCAACAAATCGGCATTGGACGTGGCGAATCCCGTACGTTGCTGGCCACCCCATTCAGCGACACACGCGCGCCTCCTCAGCCACAAACTGCCTACGTACACAGTCTGGTGAAGAGTGAGAATTGAATGAATGGGGCTTTTTTAGTAAGAAGTCAAAAAAAAAAAAGGCGAGGCATTGTCTGGGGCGGAATCGTGATAACCAGCATTGTGGGTGAAACCCCAACGTAGATCTGCATCGTCGTCATCACCAAGGAAAACTGCACGAATAGAGAAAGTCTGCTCCCGTAGATGATCCCATGGATCAATGAACTATCTGCGTTTCTCGATGCATACATCTCCCATTGTCGATCGCGCCGCCATCACATTGAGCAAGCCTTGACATGTATCACTCTACATCCATGCGTTTCACGCAGCGTTCGCCTCCACCAACTCCTGTTTGTACTACATCGCCCGCCCACCCCCTTCTCATGCACGCCGTTTTTAGCATCGAGATCGAGTTGTCCTCACGCCGTCATGTTGCTTTCTAAAAAGCGTGTGGCTTGGCTGCTTTTCATCCCGCCCAGCGCACAAATAGCGAGAAGGGGGGGGAACGCGTTGCACATCGAAGATTCTAATCAGGTGGCATGCATCCTAGCAATAACTCAAAAGAATATTCAGCAATCCTATGATCAGATTATCCTATGATGAAATTGAGCGGACAAGTTGAGTCTCGAGCCGTTCCCCGCATCGTCGGCGAAGCAGTGCAAGTATACGCTGTTGGCTCGAAGCAGACCATCGCGTCCCGGGGAGGTATCTTGCTCTTCTACGCCTGCAATGGTTTCGACTATAGAATGTAAGCTCTAAAAATTCAGATTTGTGTTCTTGAATCACTTGCAATCAATCATCGTGTCTTTGTTTGCATGTATACTACAGCACCGTGGATGATATGCAAGGTCTACCGTCGTCGCACCGCCTAACGCTTCCAACTCGCCACGGCTTAATTCCCCACGACGGAGTGCAATTTGCTCTCTTGTCGGCGTTTTTTTTTTCAGTCTGTGTCCTGTATTCTTTGTCCAAAGTCTAGATGGAAACTTGCATGGGCGAGGGCTCATGAAGCTTCGAGTTCCCGCCCGGGCATGCCTCAACTTTCTTGTTCTTCTTACACGAAGCGCGCGTCGTCCTTGTGGCCAAGACCCGAGTGATTTGGAGGATAGGATAGATTGACAGCCTCGCGAAAGTAAGCCAGTCCTATTTTTTTTTAAAAAAAAAAAAAAAAAAAACTTCTACCTCTTGGTTCCCTCCAGAGTTTTCAAACGTGTCTGGCTCTTAGTTGATGATGCTTTTCAAAGACATTGGGGACCTGAGACGATGTATTGGGCTCCGTCCACATGAACAATAGCGTCGATGTATAATAATCTGTTACTTTATCCAGGGGTCTTTGAGGTTATAGGAGCCGCCTTGCTCTTTTATCAGTCTCTCAAAGGTCTCCCCGTAAAATCGTCCATCCTCACACGGCGACAATGTCTGCAGGTGTTGACGGGGATCCGCAACAGCACCGCGGCAGAGCGTGTACGTCGCGGACCAAGTCATCGATACGTCCCGGTGACATCTCTTGTGAGAGACGCCGGGTTGCATACTAGAGCTCCGAGGATCTGGTCACCAGCATCTGCGGCCGTCAAGAACCAGGGCGTACCGCCAAGTCACATATACGCTGACGGGACGAGGTTCGGCATTCCTTTTGGGTATCCTGCATGCTTGCAGCCAGCATACGTGTGTGTTCAATCCCAGTGTCACGCCCAATTCGGCCGAGATCACTCTCCGTACTTTGCTGCTTTCAAACTCTTTGCTGCTCCGTCTAGTATGCCACGGCGCTCGCGGCTCCCGAACCGCCACAGAGTACCCTGGTTCCTTCCTTGACACAAGAGCACAGGTCGTTTCATAGACTGGTCGCTTACTCCATATAATGTGAGTTGCCTCTGCCCACTGATACATACGGCCATAGGCAGTAGAGAACACCGCGTCCCGTTTGCTCCGCTGAAGTTAAGCTACTGACCGGCAGATTAGTAGTTGGGTCGGTGACGACCAGCGAATACCGGCTGCTGTATGTTTATTCTTTTTGTCGTTTTTTTTTTTGTTTTCCTTTATTATATATATTTGTTGCTCTCTAGAAGACATCAGTGGAGTTGGTCAAGTATATATTCGGCGCCTTCACCAGCCCCGTCGTCAATGCGAAGAAAATGGCAAATACTTGCAGTCCAAGCCAGGTCAAGAACTAGCCTTCTCAAAGAAATGCATCCCAGACCTCACCAAGAAATTGTGGCATCTTGCACTTCCGCACAGGGGGGGGCTGATAGCACAATCTGTCGAGGTTCAATCATAGCTGGCTCTTTCTTGGTCAACGCACTCGACACCAAGAAGCCGCAGCACGCGAGGTGCCAAGTAGGTCCGAGAATTTGTTCAAAGGCTAGCTAAGCTAATGAAGCAGGTGCAGCTCATACAAAGTTGATCAGACCAAATAGGCTCATTGCCTAGGTACCAACGTGAATCCGGTTGCAGTTTTGGAGTCCCTCGAGAACATTCCATTCCCAAGCCAAGCCAAGCCAAAAGAAAAAAAAAAGTATCGCCGCATACATCCTTTAGTATGAAAAGAAGAACAGACAAGATTGTCTTATAAGAAAAAAAAAAGCCTGCAGCAGCCCTCAAAGAGCTCCCAGCAGACCAAGCCAGCCTTCGCAAGCGAGAAGGGGAAAAAACGGCTTGAGACGTAGATAGGGTCTAAGTACAACGTCGCGTAAGGTACATGTAGAAGCGAAAAAAATATCAGATCTTGCCCCAGATGCGAACACCCCATCCAGTCCCGGCATTGCGCGCCCAAACAGTTCGCCTCGAGGTTCCGTAGGACATTGAGGCCTCAACTCCTTCATGTCTCATTCGCCAATGCCAGCCCCGTAAAGGATACCCAGAAAAGGGGCTTTTGGCCCAGTTGTAAATTCTTCTTAGGAAGAAACGTTGATCTTGAGGCCAAGAGAAGGCATAACGTTGCTGCCGTACTGGCCTTTGTAGTTGCCTGGGAATGGTCAGCATGTGATCACAGTAGCGCAAAGTGTAAGAGGCTGTACCAGGAGGGAAGTAGTTGCAGACGGTAAAAAACGAGGAGTAGTCCTTGAAGATGGTACCAGAAGGGCACTCATGGGTATAGCAGCCAGCCTTCTGGGAGCCCTTCCAGACAAGCTGGGAGAAGTGGCCAAACTTGGAGAAGTCAGCACCGGGTGGTGGATCAGCCTGGCCGTAGAAGTTGTAGTAGCCAACTTCCCCCTGGTACCATTGCTGAGCAATGGCCTTGCCAACGGCAGACTCCGTGGTACCAAGTTTGCCAGAGGCACCGTAGCTAGCGAGGTTCTGGCCGTAATCGGCACTGCCCTGCTTCCTGAGAGGCTGTCAGCGTGCTCATGTGCGCTGAATAGTTGTTTTCAGGGGAATCTTACATGTCATGCTCAAACTTGCACTTCTGGGCCGTGTTTTGAGCGTAGCTGGCGAGGGTATCGTCCCACACAAGCGCAGGAGCGCTGTGGTCCTGGCGGTATGCGTTGTGGTATTTGACCACGGTATCCTGGTAGCTGCCGGAAGGAGCAAGGCTCTGCGACGGGGCGGGTTGCGAAGCAGTTGGTTGAGGCTGGGTGGGAGTTGTTGGCTCCGGCTCCGGCGTCTGCGTCTCAATAACAGTCGGCTGCGGCTCCGGCTCCGGCGTCGACGTAGCCGGAGGAGCTTGAATAGTGGTGGTAGACTCGGGCTCCGCAACAATGGCGCTGTTAGGAGGAGGCAGAGAAGTCGAGGATGTGGCAACTACCGACGAGGCGGTGACAGGCTCGGGGGCAGGAGTCGGGGTAGGCTTTGCGTCCTGGATGAAGTCGGTAGGGTCAACCGTGACGGTGACGGTGACATACTCGATTACCCATTCGGTAGTGGTTGAGACGGCAGCGACGGCACCAGCGGTGGCGAGAAGAGCAATGGAAGACTTCATTTTGTCAAGGTTGGTATAGAATGTGAAAACCTGCCGACACTGGTCAGTTTACAAGTTAGGCGACAAAAATGGAAGTGCTGGCGATGCAAGTAATATTGAGAAATGGCTGGGGCTGGGGAGCGTCTGGGTTGAATTTGGTATGTACTGGTTGCCAAGCGCAACACCAAGGTCGTCGTGGGCTTGTCCATGAACGGGAGTTCCAATAAGCGGTTGATGTGCCGATGGTAGAAATGCATGGAATGCCAGCTGAGACAGCAAGACCAGGTAGTCTGCCGGGGGCGACGATATGGAGCTGATGGAATGGAGAAATGCGTGGTGAGTAGGAGCTTAAAATTCCGGCCGTAGTAAGTTGTGAAAGCTATGTTATCTGGTGTTCACCATGTGAACAGCGATGGCTGGCTGCCGCGACGTGTTGATGATGTATGTAGATGGTTGCGCTTCGGAGCGGGGCCAGGCATGACGAGGCGCGAACAAGAGTACAACACAGCGTGGTGAATATAGAGCAAGGAGAACAGGGTCAAACGACGCGCCGGGGCAAGGGTTCAGAACAAAGGCAGAGGACTGCAATGGTGAAATGTGAGGGCAGACTGGCTCGTGCTACTTACCTGTGGTTGGTGCTTGTCGAAGTTGTTGGTGTTGGCGGTGGGAGAAACCAAGAGATTTTAGATTCAGCTTGCGCAGGACCAGCCGGGCAGCAATTGACAGGAAACTCGAAACTAGAAGGATGAAAGGAGCGTGAGAAATGAGGGAGAGTAGGTAGCGAGTCGGCGTTCGCGTACGTTGCAGGAAAGAAAGTGGTCGAGCTTGAGCTTGCAAGTCGGAGAGACAGGACGGATCGAGGTTCGACGAGGCAAAAGAGGGAAAAAGGTGGCTTGATATATAGAGAGCGACGAGAAAAAAGGCTGTTTCAAAGGAGCGGCAGTGTCGAAACCGGTGACACGAAGAGAGTCCAAAAGGAGCGAGGTTGACGAGGGCCGGGATATGGATAGAAGCGTCAGACGAGGGTAGGAAGAGGAACGGGAAGAGGAGAGCGGTGGGCACGAGATTTACTGATATCCAAGGTAGTTTAAAGATGAGGAGGGAGGGGGGGGGAGCCGGCAAGACAAGGACCAGGAGAGAACAGGAAACAGGGCAAGCACGGCCGGGCCAGGGCCTGAAGTGGCGGCCAAAGGGGGGGGGAAGAGAGGGGAGGAGAGGGAAGGAAAGACACAGACAAGGAAAGGAAAAGAAAGAAGGGGGGGTACGTGATGATTCCTTTCGTGGGGGTGTGATGAAGAGCAAGATTGAAGGGGAGCCGCCACCCGCCACACCCCTCTCTCTCTCCCTTTTTGCTTTTCACCGACAAACGGGCGCAGTGGCTACTGGCAGACCCAAACAGACCCAAGCCCTGGAAAATCCTTGCTTGCATACCTGTTAGTTGGCAGGTACCTACTAACCTACCTACCTACCTAACTACTGGTCACCGTCATCCTGCCAAGTTGGCCGCTGCCGGTTTTATTCGTCAACGTAATTGGGGCAACCCCAGGGGTCAGACGTGGCTTGCCCAGCGTGTACCAGTAGCCGCCATTGAGCCCCCTATCCCCCGTAGAGACTATACGAATTCATGATAGCTAGAGTAGACGCTTCGTCTATGCCCAGCAGTGCGATTCTACATGATAGTTTTTCCACCGCCAGGCAGCAAAGTCGTAACCGTCATCCCCGTCGGCCTGGCATCGATCGAAAACACCGCGCATTGTGATCACGGAGATAGATGGGACTCCACCGAGCATCAGCACCCACTGCCAACTCCACTGGTTGGCCACGGCCGCCAGGGGGATGCATTTACCCCATGATACTACCCCTGGCGCTAGTCCCTCTGTGGCATGACCCGAGAGGTACTTGGGTCGTGGCCTCAAAAGTGATGGCTCATGAGGTAGCTCCGATGAACCGGCAGCGGGAATCGCATGGCAACATGACAACGCTGTAATATAACGTGCGGTATAACACATTGTGAAAACGAACTTCACCCCACCAACTCCAACAATTCTCGTTATTTTGCTCACTTTGCACGTTGTTATAACACCATCCCATCTCATTCCTTCTACTGTTTGTAAAGTAGCCCGCTTAACATGGCTCGCTCAACTTGGCTCAACATGGGCGCCACGCTGCAGCAAGACAGAACGCCATGTCTAAGATCGTAGCGTCGCATGCACAGGTGGTCGAATGGTTTGGTATGTACTCCGTAGTATTCGTTGATTTCCTAACTAGTAGTTTCTCGTTTTTTTTTTTTTCGTTTTTTTTTTCATTAGCTACCAATATTTTTACACCCGACTTTTACACAACCACATGTAGTCAAAAGAAGGATGTTTTAGTCCCTAGTAGCTTCGAAACACATAACCAGCAAGGTTGTAGGTAGGAAACAAGCGCAACAGTGCAAACTAGCGAATTGTTTTGTCAGAAAGAAAAACTTTCAATTACGCTTAAAATCATGCGATACAGGCCGAGCGACAGAGGAAACAGCTTGGCGAGTTGTCTTGAAACGACGTTTGTTGGCACATCCCGGTGCGATAGGGCTAGCTAGGTACGTCTAGAACGATCACATCATCGACGTCGACGTCGACAGAAAAGAAGGAAAAGGAACAAACAAACGCACCGAGTCAGTGCTAGATGCTAACAGTTTCAGCAAGTGCGGAGGTCGGGGTAGTACCATAAAGTCTTTGTTTATATTAAACGAATGGAGCATGAAACGTGGCGACCTCCATTTACTTACTATATCGCTCAAATACATACAACTGGCGGAGCATCAGTTCTCGGGCATTATTTAGGCTTTTTTCGCATAATTGTCAATGCCAATCCGCGGTTCCTCGTGCGCCGGGTCGCGCCGATGATCAACAGGGGGGGGGGGCATATGAGCCGTTGCGGCTCAAGCGACCGCTCCTCCAGCGCTGGTAAAGATGAAGAAGAAAAACTACAGAAAAGCCATGGTGTTAGTGCAGGCATTGTGTGGATTGTTGAATATTCTTTATTTCCTTTTACAGAAAACGGAGATTTTCCAGTCTTCCGTTGATCGCCAATGTCCATGGGCTTGGGTGGTCGGAAAAGGGAAGCAAGGTCAGGTATGTTGAAACGGCGCTAGCCTCATTTCAGGCTAGGCAGCTATCCAGATTTACCCCTTGTTATCTCAGCATCGCATCTGGACCACAGTTTTCCATATTGCCGCGCAACCAACTGATCTCCTTCATTTTATCACGACTGGCCGATCATGTGTCAATTGCGATTAGTGAGGCGTCGCTCTTCCGACACCGTTTTTCTTCCCATCACTACTGCACTGAATTGAATATTCCTCCCCCCACCCTTGTGCTACCGTCAACCTGGAAATCCTGCTACCCTTGCACCACAACGACCCCGCTCTTCCTCAATATCCTTCACACACGAAAAATTGCTTAACCTATCAAGTACTTCGCACCGGATCACAGAACCTCCCCTACCAAGCCTTAAGGCCCCATGCTTGCTTGTTCTCGGCTGTCGCACAGCATCACTGTGCTAGGAACCAATCATGCGTTGCCTCGCTAGCAACCTCCCAGCATTCCAGTATGGATGACCGCCACGAGAATGAATGCCCGCAAAGCAGCAGTGGAATGTTACGCGCGCTCATAATAAGGTCGGTTGGGCTTCTCAGACGATCTCCTATCCCTTCTCGGCTACTGTGTTTATGCAACATCAGTCACAACAGGCCGCGACCTATTAATCTGCACCATCTTAGTGCACATGGCTTGACACTTGACACATATCAAACAGACAACATCTATCCACGCATCACTCTAGTTACAAGTTGAAAGTCTTTACTGGTACGTACACGCCGACACCTTTCCCCGACCACTTCTCATCTGGCTCAAGACTTGGCAAGCCGGCTCTCAAGCGCCCATTTCGAATGGCCATATTTCCACTTCCTTGGCACAGCGTGTCTGGCCCCTTAAATGACTGGGTACCAGTAGCTGACTGCTTCCCGTTGGCTACAACATCTCCGCTGCCGGCTCGTACATCTATGCAAGAACGCATCACCAATCACTACCAATCGCCACCTGAGCTCAGCACAAAACAGTCTGGATATATTCACTCATAGCGCAACATGGTTGTGCCAACCGCTTCGTAGTCACTAGTTTGGTGTTCATCACGTCGGTTAGGGAGTAAAGTATCTGTATCGCGTAAGATGCTGCATGAGACGGTCGATGATGACTTCATTGTTCAGGGCTCCCAGCCTTACCTCCGGGCCTGTCACTTTGGTCTGCTGGTGTGCATTGAGAGTCGATGCTGTGTATTGATGGGACTCAGTTCCATCACTCACAGCTGCACGGACGGTATCAATGATTCCACTAACTAGTTAGTTACCAGCCTACTTCAGCTGGCAATGTATGGCCGCGGCCGCAAATTACCGCCAGGAACCTCTCGGGGCGGCGGGCTAGTCCCATCCCTGACCGAATCCCACCGTGGGTTGGCGAGAGGCAAGCTCGCTAGTTGTGAATATCGAGGTAATCTACACAGTCCCCTGTCGGCGTCGGGCCCAAGATCCCGGAATGGCCAAAATGAACGGACGAGAGATGGACCTTGTCAAGCCCTAGATTTCCAGTCATATCCATCTGTTTCTCCGTGTCTCAAGGATGATACATAGCATCTCGCTTAAATTTCCCTTCCAGCTCCGTAAGGTCTCGGGTTCTTGCCAGTGCCAAGCCATAACTATGGACTGGACTGATTGATTCACTTGGTCACTGTTCTTGATAAATGTCAATACCATCACAGAGCACACAATGCGCGCCTGGGTGCCACTGAACCATGACAATATCTAAACATGAGTTGAGGAACGGCGCTCGTTGGTCATGGCAGCAACCCGTGCTGTGATTGAACCATGGTCCAAGAAAGCACTATTCAAGCAAGGACTGCCCAATGTGATTCAACATATGTCAGTCAGTTTACTCTCTTGTGCGAGACGGCCTCCTGGCAACTGCTTCTTGGCAAGGTAATGTTGGTCCGCGAACGTAATGTAATGGCTTGTGTGGTTGTGCGCCACGAGATAAGCTATCCAACCAAACCCGTAGAAGAAGAGGTTTTTTGTGGATTGTTGGATAAAGGGACAACGGGGTAAAAAACGCGCGCAAGATTTCGCTGCGTTTCATGTGTTAATTGACAAATGAAATCGCACACCCGCCAATGTCACCCCGGCAAGCCACACTGGGCCAGTGACAAAGGGACTTGCTTGGACCGATTACCCTTTTCTAACTCGCGCGACTTTTTTGCAGATCTCAAAGAACTTTTCCAGGAACAGTGTGATATACATGGAACCTGGCAACACGTATGAATTTTGATTGCCAAGCGGGCCAGGATAGTGAAGTCGAAGAAAGATGAGATGAAGCTCCACACATGACCACGGAGATTCGTTTCTCTTTGTTTTATTAAGGACCGTGGGCGAATAAACGAATGCCGCGGAGAGGGCGACGAGTTCTTTTTGTCCGGTCTACCCCTGTGGCAATCCTCGCCTTGTATTCTTGTTCTCAAAGAGAACTTGAACCAATTTATCCAGCTCAAAGTTCCTTCGGTCGGGTAAGTTTGCGCTCCGGGGGTCCCTGGGAGTCTAATTCCAGGTCAAGCCGACGCCCGAAGTTGAGTTGAAGTGGCAACTAGTATACGTCTGATCCCTCCCTAACGATACGTTTGCGATGGACGAGTCATCTTTCAGTCCAAGGCTGCAAGGTCATGCCAGAAAATGCCTGCCCAGACGCTGCCGCTGTCCGCTCCTGTGGTCAACTCGTACTTTGTCCCGAAATTCGTTCTCGATTATTCATTTCCAACCCGATGGGCGACCAATCAGAATCAATAAGAATGAAGGCTAAATCTTACAATAGCAGCCAGCTGAAGATGGTGTTTCGGCAGCGCTTCGTCGTTCCTTGGATAGGCATACTTGTTCTCGTCTGTATTTCACCTAGAGACAACGGGAGACGCTTAATAACTATTATCTACAGTATAAAGGCGGCTTCTAAAACGAAACCATTCGCTGAGCCTATGAGATGCATGTTAAAAAGCTATGCATGTTCTAACACGTTGACTTTCACCCATACCATGACATCCCACAGCTCCAGTGAAGTTGGATGATGCAGCTCTATTACCATGTAGGAGATCAACTGTGACCTTGAAACAGAGCCTATAGTACATCCATGTTATCTTTTAGCATTGGCTAGAAACTGTATGATATTCATGCGTTTTTCTTATCCCTAGATGCGCTCAGTTCAACCGTTTGCAGTCGCCGCATTTTTACAGAACATTATCTCATCTACAGCCTCACACTCCCAGGCAGCTTTAATATAGCCTATGTTTGCCCTGGATCGTCTGATAGTCCGGAATATGGTGATGTTCGCTCGATATTGTCGAAACAATCTATACTAAGCTCAAGCAATCACGTATATTGCGGTATAGCTTGCTCCCCGTTCATCAATACAACCAGCGTGATTGGTTTAGTGGTAAAATTCTCCGTTGCCATCCGCAACGTCGGGGAGCCCTGGGTTCGATTCCCAGATCACGCATTGGATTTTCTTTTTGCGCTTCACATCTTTTTCAGCCCAAGTCATGAGATTACCATATCTCTATCTTTTGTATTTTCTTATTGCAGATAGTTACTCCCGCATTCGCTTCGCCACAGAACATTGAAATTGGGCTTGAAATTTAGACCTCTCACAAGCCTTCCCAGGCAGAGATAAACATTGTCTCGTTTAGATGACATTGGACTCAATAGTGGTATATCATTAGATTTGTAAATGCTGAGCAAAAGTGTTCACATGCAATTGCAACTGTGTTGTATCTGTAGCATGCTGTTTGCACGGCGGGATTTCAGTTTTGCTACCTACATATTGTTGTAAGCACGGATAGCGCCGTCAAGCAGCCACGGCATCATCTGTTCCGATCACGACCGAGAGTATTTGAACCCTCACTTGAGATTGTTTGATTCGATTCCCCTCCCCATGTGTCGGTCTATTTGGCTCGCTCCGAGGTAGCGCCATCGTATCACTACTACTTGTATTCTCCCAATACAGTAGGTAGGACAGCACTGGCCGGCACAGCATCGTACAGCTAACCCCGAGACACGGTGAGGTCGACAGAAAACACCAATAAAGTGACGTGATTAAGTGTTCTCTCCTGCGAAATGTTACACCTGAGACACCAGCTTTGATGTCGCGTGGTTGGTTGCCCACATACCTACCCTATAGTCCGCTGTATCCTTTTGTGCTGCTCAGCATGCTTGGTGTGGAGATATTAGACATGGAGGATGAAGTGAGCTGGGAGGGCTTTAGCGAGAGTGTAGACCGATAGTAGACAAAGCAACGCGTATTATTTTTGGTAACGGAATTGTGACGCATTCTTTAGGCCCATGCATGAGTAAGGTAGTTTTATTCATCTCGACAACCTCACGAGTAAAATGTACATAGTTTAACATCTCGTATCAAGCCAGCAACAAAAGACGAGCAGTATTTTAATTCCCTATTGTTTAGATTGACCGGCAATGAAAGGCTTGCCCTCACCAGGACCAATGGGGAAATCGGCAAAAATCTGCTTGGGACGGAGCTCGACGGGAACGACGTTGGAGGGCTGGTCGGGAATCTTCTTCTCGAGTTTCTACGGAAACAAGTCAACTTCGTACCGTAGTGTTGGATACGGCCATGAAACCTACCAAGTTGTCGAAAACACACTTGTTGAGCTTCCACTCCGCTGGACGGCACTGCCACAACTGGTGGTTGCGGTCGTCGAGGCACTCCCAGTGCTTGCGGAACTCGGCCAAGCAATGGGTGTTGATGTCCTTGATACTATTGTCACTTTATCAGCCACCGCCTTGCCGTAAAAGGTTCGCCGTTCGTGCGATCAGAATTCGCCTCTGTCGGCGGTGCTCTCGACACCCATGACAAACAAGCACAACGGTAGATCACAAACGTACACACTCTGGGCGCAGCGAGTAACGCGACGGCCCTCCTTCATGCAATCGAACTCGCCGCGGCCGGGGTTCTCGGTCTTGCATTGCATGTAGTCGTCGTTGTAGTCGCGGCATCGGGCGCCGATGAAGAAGGACGCGGACAGGAGAGGCGCGGAGCTGGCACCAATCTCCTTGACGGCAGGGACATCATCGGGGAGGGGTGTCGCGTCGATGAGGACCTGCTGGTTAAATCTGGTACAGAGCGGTGGCGAGTCAGCTTTCAGTTGCCTTTTCCCATTTTTTGATCTCGGAAAGTCGGGAGACCTCCCCGGCGCATCAATTGTGCAGCGCGCAGGATCAATGGGCACGGCGGATAGACGTACTGGGGCCTGCGAGTCGACATCGTTTCTGAGTTCCTGCTGGATCCAACTGCTGATTGGGGGCTTCGAGGAGGGAATGAGTTATGAGGCTTTCGGTGATGCGAAGCAATGAGCGCAGACGGACAGGATGGCGGGTTTGTAGGTCAGAATTAGCCTGCTCTGATTGGCTGTGTCGGCTTAGCGCGAAAAAAGGCACAGCACCAACTCGCTGCTTTTTGGGCGAGGTAGTCTTGACGCGCTATTGCCCTCCAAGGCCAAAGAAAGCAGCTTCACGGAGAATACAATAATCTCGACGACAACGACAAGCGGGGAAAATCTGCACCAGTGCGCATCTGAAAAACTACCCGGGCTGTGGACCGAACTCATCGGTGGATGTGCGTCGCGCGGAACCCCGTGTTGTTGTTTTCTTTAGCCGCTGGGTGTTGCGCAGGAGCTCGTTCTTTATCGAAGCTTCATCGACACGACTTTGGTACTTGAACCACGAATCCACGATAGACAACCCCTCACGCGAAGCTCTATCGCCGATTTACGACACTCAATATGTCGCTCTTCGGCCAACCCAAGACCGGCAGCGTCTGGGGTCAGCAGCAGAGCACTCCGACACCATCCACGCAAACCAGCAATCCCTTTGGCCAAACACTGGGAGGCACGCCGCAGCGCACCGGGCTCGGAAACAGCCTGATGTCGCCCCCTCAGCAGACACAGCAGATGCCGACGCTATCACAATCACAGGCTCAACTGTCTAGTTCGCTGTGGCAACCTGGCAAAGAAACACCTCGTACGTGGACTGCATGACAACAGCAGACAAAGTTGCCGCGACACTTTTTATTGGTGATGCAATACATCTGAAGTGGCAAGGCTAACATCAGCAATGATAGACCAGAAACCGATCCTCGAACAAATGAAGCTCGTGACAGAGAAGTGGGATCCGTCGAACCCCAGCTGCGTCTTCAAGCATTACTTCTACAACAAAGTGGACGAGTCACACATCCCATTCTACAAGCCGCAGGCGCACGAGGACCCGCGAGAGTGGGAGGAGGCGCTGCAGAGCAAGCCGGGCCCAGAGTTCATGCCAGTGCTGTGCTCTGGCTACACGGGGGTGGCGGACCGCCTGAAGACACAGAAGCGGGCGATGGCCGAGTTCAACACGCGGCTGCACCAGATCAACGGCAGCTTGGACGCGCTTCTGCAGCGGCACGAGCTGGAGACGGAGGTGCGGGCGCTGGCTGCGCGGCGGCGGCAGGCGGCGATTCACGCGCGGTGCCTGGCGCTGGCGGCGCGGGTGCAGATCCTGCGCAACCGCGGATACGCGCTCAGCGGCGACGAGGACGACCTGAACCGCCGGCTGCAGAAGCTGGAGCGCGAGGTGCAGGACCCGGCTGTCGGCGCGCGCGAGGAGGATCTTTGGAGCCGCCTGATCATCCTCCGCAACTACGCGGACCGGCTGAACAAGGATGTAAGCCAGCCGGTGACCGAGGGCGGCGAGCTGGATGAGGAGACGCAGAACAAGGCAAAGAAGGTACGTGCTTTTGCTGGGAGGTCCCAACGGGCGGCGTGGCTGCTCGGTTTGCTGACAATTGAACTAACCTTGCATTGGCAGATTATGCAAGACTACGAGAAACAGCTTAATCACCTGAAGAAAGAAGTCGAGTCGCTCAGCGCTGACTTTGCAGAGTGGGAGGAGAGCCGTAGCTCTAATGTGCGGACGAGATAGAAAGGTGTTATAGAGAAGGAGACGTAACGCAAGGCAAAGAGAAAGGCTTTTGCTTATGCCGTAGCAGCAGGGGGTGCAGCGAGTATAGGATTGGGCGTCTCGAGGGGTTCGTTTCATTTCGCTTCATTTTTCCATTGATTTATCATCGCCTTGTATTACGTATTCAGAAAATGGGATAGATAATGTACAGAAATGCTGGATTGCGGTCTATGGATTTTCTGGTCTGATGAGTTGATGTGATTCATTTCGCATCATACACGCTACTTGGTGTGCCACTGTGGAAAGTAGGGTGTTGTGATGTTGTGACATCGTAACCTGACTAGTAAATATCCCAAGTCGGCCGCAGCCTGTCAAGGAGCAGTGTCGATTTTCCAGATATGATCGTTCTCTAGTAATGATTGTCGGACGAAGTCAAAGTCGAGATTTCCCATGCAAATCCTCTCTTTAATGAAGTGGGAGAAATTTAGGAACCCGAAACCATACGGATGGTGGTATTGCGCCTGGCGTGTTTATATGGGAATCGATTAGAGTCTGGAGTTGTATTGTACAGATTCGTGGTATTTTGTCTATGCCTGTTTATGTGGAAAATGTTTTCGCCTGATTGTCCCCTGAATGTATATCGGCGTACTCCTAATCGCTTCCGGAGATGGCGTCGCTGCCGCGATCGCATAAAATTACAATGACATGAGTGATCTTGTCGCGGGCTTGATTGACGAGGGATGATCTGAATTCGTTTGGCCACATCTTGATCTCTCGCAGTCGGGAATCTCCCGTGGTCGTGGTCGGGTGTCTGCGTAGCCCGGGTTCGCGGCGGAGGGGAGGACCTTAGAAGATGCGGCTCACCATGTCGATGGCAAAAGGTGCTTCATCAAGTCAGCAAAGCAAGTCATCAAAGACATGAGCATCAGGAAAAGCGCTTCGCATACAGAGGTAGAGCATCAAGGCGGTGGCTGCGGCCTGCTGGACGGTGAAGGTAGCTTCGGCCTCAAGGGCGCGAATCTCCTCGGCAGACTGCTGGGGGGGAGCGACTGTGAGGCGGGAGCATCACCAGGTTAGCGGGCTTGGACGGTCGTTGACCAATGCCATGACTGCATGGGAATGGGCAATGGCTTGTGCCAGGCGGGGTCTGTGGTCGCACTCACATCCTCCAAACATTTTTGCGGCGTAATGTGTGGTATGGGGTTGATGGGAGGAAAAAACACGGCATAAAAAATGAATGCAAAATCGGGCAGTGATGCGCTTTCAGTGGTCGGGTTACGTAAAACGGAGACAAGAACAGCGTGACGCGGTAGTTGGAGGCTAACAACTAACTACAGGCGGTACCTCGAGGGTACAAGTACAGAGGGCGCGGGACTCTCGTTTTCGTTTCTTGGCCTGCACTAAAACAGGTACTACCTGAGAGGATTTGTGTGGTGACAAGTTGGAGATACAGGGGGCTGTAAGGTGGTGACAGTGCTGTAGTGAGGCCTAGCGCGAAGGCTTGCAGCTCGCATGCACTGGGGGTTACCATTTGGGCTTGCAGGCCGTGTGATGTTGGTGTTGCCGTCGCCAAGCAGGTCAACGATTAGCCTCCCACCTAAGGTAGGTTGGTAGTAGGTATGCAGAAGTTCACATCAACCAGCAGGATACATACAACCAACGCCGCCAACCACATCACTGTATAATAATCGAGAAGCCGGTTGCTGGCAGCACTCACAGTCTGTAGCATACACAGTCTCTAGGTAGCTAGTTAGTCTGTGCATTCCGTGACACATGATAACCCCATCTCGCCTCCACGCCGACCCCAAAAGATTGTTAGCCTGGAGCCGCGCTGTTGCGAAAACCCATTTATTATCTGGAGCGTCATGTCAGTATGGAGAGGCGGCTGCCAACTTTAAAGTGGCCAGCCTCCGCTAAGAAAAATAAACCCATCGATGGTTGCCTCGCTGGAGTCCGCCGCTCGCCCAGCATCGGCACGGTGGCATCCGATATCGTCCGCCCGAGATGGTTTTTTTTTTTTTTTTTTTTAGCCTCGATACACACAAGGCGTTGGTCGGGGGCTCTTATCAAGTCTTTGTATCTTGTCTGTGTGGCAGATAATGTACCGTCCATGTACCCCTCCATGTCTCGACCATGCCCGCTCCTCTGCGATAACCCGCCCCAGGTGGATATTCTCAGGTCATTTACTCATTTATTGGCTCGTCATGAGACTTGCATGCAACTTGTGTCAATCCAGTTGGGTAATAGATACATGCCTCATACATCACCATGGTACCCGGTACGTACCTCTGCGCGCTCTCACAGCCAACCAAGTCTGTTTGTCACCAAGCTCTGCCCGGCCTTGCCCTACAGCCCGGCTACTATTTTTCAATCATTTTTCTCCAGACAATTATTTTTCCTCCTTTTACTTTCTCTTCTCTCTCTCTTCCACCCAGTCCTGCACCCCCCCTCAAACCATCACCAGTGCTTCTCTTTCCCTGTGGCTCTGGCTGCTCCTTGTTGGTGACGCACGCGATCGACAGCGGCCTCGTTTGCTTGTAGGCTCGGCTGCTCTCGGCTAAAGAAAAAGTTCTGTCGCCCGCGCCGCCACTTTCAAACACGCCCTGGCTTGTCCCTCCCTCCTCCCTCCCTCCGACACACACATTCGCCAATTGAAGCATCAATTGCTCTCTTGGCTTCATCACAATGGCTTCTCGAATCGCCATCGTCCGGGGTGCTTCCCTTAAGCACTCCATCTCTTTGGCGACCAGATCCGTGCCCCTCGTCGCCCGGCGCGGCCTCGCTTCCGCCACCACCCCTCGCCAGCTTTCACAGACTCCCCAGGCCGAGGCGGATGGCCACCGGAGATCTCATGCCGCTCTGGAATCCCTCCAGCGCGATCCGGCCTACCTTGAGATGAAGGAGAGCCAAGCTGAGAACCCCCAGCCCTGGATGGACTTTGTCGCGCGTCACATTGGCCCCCGCGACTCCGACATTGACGCCATGCTCAAGACCGTCGGCGCCGACTCTCTTGAGACCTTCATTTCGCAGGTCATCCCCAAGGATATTCTCCTGCCGCCCAAGAAGACCATCCAACCCAAGAAGCTCAGCGAGTCTGGCGTCGCCAATGTCTTCAAGAACATGAGCGCGCAGAACGAGGTCAAGACGTGGATGAACGGAGGTGGCTACTACCCCGTCGAGATCCCTACCGTCATCAAGCGCAACCTTCTCGAGAACCCCGCCTGGTACACCAGCTATACTCCTTACCAGGCTGAAATCTCCCAGGGTCGTCTCGAGTCCCTTCTCAACTTCCAGACCATGGTCTCTGACCTCACCGGTCTTCCTGTCGCCAACGCCTCGCTTCTCGACGAAGGTACTGCTGCCGCCGAGGCCATGACCATGTCTTGGAACTCTCTGCCTACGGCCCGAGCCAAGCGCCCCAGCAAGACCTACGTTGTCTCAGATCTTCTTCACGACGCCACCGTCCGTGTCATGCATGGCCGTGCGGAGGGATTCGGAATCAAGCTTGAGGTCATGGACCTTTCCGCGCCTGATGCCCACGACAAGATCAAGGCTCTCGGCGACGACCTTGTCGGTGTCATGGTCCAGTACCCCGATACCAACGGCGGTGTCCAGAACTTCCGTCAGCTTGCCGACCTCGCCCACGCTCAAGGCACTCTTCTCTCTGCCGCCACTGATCTGTCCTCTCTGACCCTCCTGACACCTCCCGGTGAATGGGGCGCTGACGTTGCTTTCGGTAACTCTCAGCGTTGGGGTGTTCCGCTTGGTTTTGGCGGCCCCCACGCCGCCTTCATGGCCGCTCAAGAGTCGAGTAAGCGGCGTCTCCCGGGTCGTATCATTGGTGTTTCCAAGGACCGCAACGGCCGCCGTGCTCTGCGTCTTGCTCTCCAGACCCGTGAGCAGCATATTCGCCGTGAAAAGGCCACTTCCAACGTCTGCACTGCCCAAGCTCTGCTCGCCAACATGGCTGCCATGTATGCCATCTACCACGGCCCCGGCCAGCTCCGTGAGATGGCCGTCACCAACCTCCGCCACGCTCGCATGATCCAGGCTGCTGCTCAGCATTACGGTCTCAACGTCATCACGTCCTCGGTCGACCCCGAGGGCCGTGTTCTCTCCGATACCGTCACAATCTCCTTCAAGGACCCCATTGTCTGCCGCGCACTTCGCCGTGAGCTCAACGACCGCGGCATCAGCAGTGGCAAGTCTTGGTCTTCGAACGAGATCGTCCTCGCCGTCCCCACTACCTTCACCCTCAAGAACTATATCCGCATTGTCCAGTCCTTCCGCGACGTCTCCTCCAAGAACCACACCAACGTCTACGTTGACGTTGCCAACAAGTACTGGACTGAAGGCTACAAGGTTTCCTCGGACGAGATCATCAAGACCCTCCCCGAGGCTGTCCGCCGAGAGTCCAAGTTTTTGACGCACCCCGTCTTCAACTCCCACCACTCCGAGACTGAGATGCTCCGCTACATGCACCACCTCCAGTCCAAGGATCTTTCCCTGGTTCACTCAATGATTCCCCTGGGCTCCTGCACGATGAAGCTCAACGGCACTACCCAGATGGAGCTGATCGGCACCGAGTCCTCCTCCAACATCCACCCTCACGCCCCCATGTCCGGTGTCAAGGGATACCAGAAGCTGTTTGCCGCCACGTCTGCCCAACTGGCCGCCCTTACCGGCATGGATGCCACTTCCCTGCAGCCCAACTCCGGTGCTCAGGGCGAGTTTGCCGGTCTTCGTGCCATCGCCAAGTACCACGAGGAGCACAACGGTGGCAGGCGCGATATCTGCCTGATCCCTACCTCTGCTCACGGCACCAACCCTGCCTCCGCTGCCATGGCTGGTTTGCGTGTTGTACCCATCAAGTGCGATACCGCCACGGGTAACCTCGACATTGCCGACCTCCAGGCTAAGGCGAAGAAGCACGAGAAGGAGCTTGCAGCCATCATGATCACGTACCCGTCCACGTATGGTGTCTTTGAGCCCGAGGTCCGCAGGGCTTGCGAGATCGTTCACGAGCACGGCGGTCTCGTCTACATGGACGGTGCCAACATGAACGCCCAGATTGGCCTCACCTCTCCTGGTGCCCTGGGAGCTGATGTCTGCCATCTCAACCTCCACAAGACCTTCTGCATTCCTCACGGTGGTGGTGGCCCTGGTATTGGTCCCATCTGCGTAAAGGACATTCTTGAGCCATACCTGCCTCACCAGAATAACCAGACTCCCGTCTCCAGCGCCAGCTTTGGTAGCGCCAGCATTGTCCCTATCAGCTGGGCCTACATCTCCACCATGGGTGATGCCGGTCTTCGCAAGGCTACTTCGCTGGCTCTCCTCAACGCCAACTACATTCTTGCCCGCCTCAAGGACCACTACCCCATTCTCTACACCAACGAGAACGGCCGCTGCGCCCACGAGTTCATCATTGACGCTCGTGGCTTCTCGAAGACTGCCGGTGTCGAGGCTATCGATATCGCCAAGCGTCTACAGGACTACGGCTTCCACGCTCCTACTATGAGTTGGCCGGTGCCAAACACTCTCATGATCGAGCCCACCGAGTCCGAGAGCAAGGAGGAGCTGGACCGCTTCATCAATGCTCTCATCAGCATTCGCGAGGAGATCCGCGAAGTGGAGGAGGGCAAGCAGCCCCGTGAGGGCAACGTTCTCAAGAACTCGCCTCACACACAGCTCGACCTGCTTCTCGGTGACAACGGCAAGTGGGAGCGCCCCTACAGCCGAGAAAAGGCTGCCTACCCCTTGCCGTACCTCACCGAGAAGAAGTTTTGGCCCACAGTTACGCGTGTCGATGACAGTAAGTTGCAACGTGCTCTGGTTCTATCGATGTAGGATGCTAACCAGTTTCACAGAGTACGGCGACACCAACCTCTTCTGCACCTGCCCTCCTGTCGAGGACACTACTGGCACCAACTAAGCATTGCGATTTTCTGCATTTGAATAATAGAAGCTCCGAATTATGCTATAGGGACTCAAGCGGCATGCTGAATAAAGACACATGCTCGTGAAACCCGCATCGGACATGACTGCAAGACACACCGTGTTTTAAACCATCAGTTTTGCATGGCATGAAGTTGGTAGGTAAGACGGCGCTGTTTGTGTAAGAAACAGTATCCTCAGTCTGGCCGACGCCGCTGTGTGCCATGGAGAGGAAACGGGAACCCGGTCAGGCGAACTACCGGTGTTTCTCGTTTCCCCTTGATGAGCAGTATTTTCTCTCTCTCCGTGTTTCACCACCTGCACGCGTTTTTGGATTGCGCCTTTAACATGACTTTCTTCGAAACTCTTCAACAAGGTTTACGAACTGGGAAAATACACCGTCGGATTTTGAATTTCCATTTCTCTTTTGCGTTCTGGGCTTTGGTTTTACTGGTTATCTTTCAAACTTTTTGTTTGTTTGTTAAGCGAGACCCAATATACAACATCTCACTTGGCAATTGGCAAAAAGGTGTCCTTGTTTCATCTGGTTGGAAAAGAGACAGGACAACCACACGAGACTGACATTGCTTCTTTTTCTGGCGTTGGATACTTATGGCTGACGCACTTTGACGGATTTCTCTTCTTCTCTCTGCGGTTGGTTTGCAACTGGACTTGAGACCTAGGGACCCTGCGACCAAGGACAGAGGATACGATTGACGACGACACGACTGACGACACGATGGGCTATTCGATTCAATTAATACAATGGTGCTGAGGTCGCCGCCCTTCACGATTTACGATTTACGATTATTTTAGATACCCATTCTTGGACTGCAAGGCGCACACACGTTTTTTGGCGATTTTCTCACGGTCCTCTTGCTTTCCGCATGGAAGCATGGCGGCTACCAAATTGTCTGCCATGTACAATTGCTGTTGGCGCATTGGACCTTCAAGAGAGCCAGATGTGCGATAGAATTTATTTCTGTTGAAGGGTCCTGGACCCCGATTTATTGACCCTCTTATGCTTTGTGATTTGTTGTGCACTTGTGCCCTGAATTGCTTCCCGATTATGTCCGGATAAACGATCTAATACTGTGTCATTTGAGTTGTTTTTCTCCTTGCTCATATCGCACTGTGTGATTCTAATCACAGCCAGAACCCATTAAATCTAAAAACAGCAAACATCCTGAAAAATTTTCCTTGCCAATCCGTGTTATCATATTGCCTCTCTCATTTAAACCGCCCATCACTCTACGCCTCAAACACCAAGGCGACGCCGTCGTCACCCGCCGTAACGACCCTCTCGCCCGTCTGACCCTGCACGAAGCCGAGCACGCCGCCGCCCTCGCCATCGCCGCGGTGGCCCCTCCACTCCTTGACGAGGCCGCCGTCCGCAGCCCCCGAGGCCCCCGAGGCCTGGGCGGCACCGGCGCCGCCAGCGGCCGCGCCGCCACGTAGGTCCCAGCGGCGGACCACGCCGTCCATGCCGCAGGATGTGAGAGCCCACGAGTCGCGGACGAACTCGACCTTGACGACCGAGTGCTCCTCGTGCGCGCCGACGATGTGGCGGCGGACGGCGAAGCGTCGGGTCGCGTCGTACACGCAGATGGAGCCGTCGACGGAGCCGGCGGCCAGCAGCACGGTGGCCGGCGTGGTCTGTGCCAAGGTGACGGCGAGGGTCTCGACGCCGTCGGACTGGGTGTGGAGGGAGGCAAGGATCTGGCCGCCGGCGGTGACGTCGGCGGCGGCGGCTTTCTTGCCTGACGCGGAGGAGGTGGCGCCGAGGCGCGGGAGGGAGACGATCTTGATGGCGCCGCCGGCGCCGCCGACGGCGACAAAGGTGGCCTTGGGGTCGACGGCGACCGAGTACAGGCCGCCCTCGACCTCGAAGCGCTGGTCGGCGGGGGTCATGGACACGGCGGTCTGGCCGTTGCTGTCGCCGAGGCCGCGGGCGGCGGCGGCGCCCCAGACGTCCCAGACGTGCAGGGTGCCGTCCTCGGAGACGGTGGCGAGCAGGCGGCCGTCGGGGGTCCAGGTGCCGGCGGTGCAGGACGCGGTGTGGAGGAAGTAGGACTGGACGATCTGCAGCGGGTTGGCGGGGTCGGCGGGGTCGACCGCGTAGACCCAGACGGAGCCGTCGTTGGCGCCGAGCGCGACCGTGTTGGGGTGGTCCGGCGACGGGCACGCGACGAGCCAGCTGACCTCCTCGACCTCCTGCGCCTCGCCGAGCGGGGTGAGGGTGAAGCTCCCGCTGCCGGCGCCGGGCGCGGCGGCGGTGGTGGCGGCGTGCCAGGCGCGCACGCGGCCGTCGAGGCCGCCGCTGACGAGGCCTGTCTCTTATA
>MWMN01000091.1:1507-46887 GCA_002968875.1 Cordyceps cicadae | reverse complement strand
ACGGGGCGCGGGCGGCCGGGCGGCGGAGGTGTCAAAGACCCAGCCGGCACCGGGGGCGTCGTCGGCGGCACCGGCGGAGCCGCCGACGGCGACGAGGGACGGGTGCAGCGGGTGCTGGGCGATGGCGAAGAGCGAGTCCTGCGGCTCGTCAAAGTAGGCGATGGCGTCGTTGGCGAGGGTCAGCTCCTCGGCGGCGTCGTCGTCGTCGTCGCCAGAGTCCATGGCCATGTCGTTGTCTTCATCGTTGGGGATCTCTTCGGCGGCATCGTCGGCGGCGAGAACGTCGAGGTCCTCGTCGGCGTGAGGAGGTTGCTGCTCGGCAGGTGTGTCGGAAGGCATCTTGATGGTGTGGAAGGAAGAGGGAGGAAGAAGACGGAGTAGACAAAACGCTAAACGAGATGGAGGAGGAGACTTCAGAAAGAGAGAGGAGAAAAGAAAAAGGTCAGCCGGCCCGTGCGGAGGAATCCGTATTATATTCTGGGCGGCAGATGACAGATGATGCTATTGCTCGCTCGCAGATGGAAGAGCTTGGATGCTTGATAATCACTTTTCTTTGGTGGGGTTGAACTTTTTTTTTGCCAATTGCCCCTCATTGGTGATGCACTTTGGAGGTACAAGGCTGGTCACTGTTTTCCACAGCTATTAGCTTGTACCAAAATAGCTTCGTATGTAGTGCTCATTAGGTACAGTGGCGCCCCGGGGCTGGATATGACTCTACGAATTCGGTGGCGGTGGTTCATACTACATTTGTAATAATAGTCGTTGTACTTGGAGGATAATCTTGAATTCTTGACCAGCTTGCTAGAACAGACTCAAGACTTGACTGCTGCTAGAAGTAGTCGACAGGAGCTGGCTATGTAAACAGCAAGCTATGCACTCACTATGTGATGAGACGAGGGAGTTGACAAGCAATACCTAGCGGCGGTGTATATAATAACTGTCTTTTTATTTTTCTCGACTTTGGCTTTCCTATTTTGTCATTCATCCTTTGTCTTTTATACATTATTGTTTCCAATGGACCAGGAACTCTCCGCACCGCAGTGTCTCGAGATACAACTACAACCAGTTGTTGCAAGGCTAAAAGAAGAAAGACTTTGTTGATGAAGAAATCTGAGTCACGAAAAAAGGGGAAAAAAGGAGAGAAAAACAAGCAAAGGTTTGGCTCTTGTCCATCGACACTTGTATCCTCATTGGGCAGCCTCCGGATTCATGAAGGAGACCCCCCTTCTCTTTCTACCTGGGCTGATCCTTCGCATATGCCTCTTGTTGCTGGGTCGATCATATGGGAAAGGATGAGTCGACCGAATAGCTAGCATTGGAAGGCCTCGAGAAGCTGTGCAGGTACAAATCTCAGCAGCTCGATGACTAGACCAAGCAGATTTGTCGGCCAAACTGCACTTGGCATCCGGGATACGAGAGCGAGCTGCTCCTCACAGCAACCCGGGTGCTCCTCCAGCACAGCAAGTTTTCAAGACTGAAAGCACTTCCCACAAGTCATCGCTCCAAGGAAAGGGGCAATATCCATATGCTTCAGTGCTTCCACATTATGATGCGCTGGAAAGAAGAAAACCGACAAGCCAAGGGGCAGGACAGCCGAGTTGCACCGCATGCAACGGAACAAGAGAATGCAGAGCACTCGCGCGTCAAGGAAGACTACAACAACCACTGGGGCGAACTGTTTGGGCTCATATAGGAAAAGGCCGACGTCATGGTCACGGAGCGGTGGGCCAACGGCCTCTTCTGCCCGGTCGCCGGCCAACGCTGCCTGCCCGTCGCCGAGCGCCTAGGCCGCCGGACGCGACCGGCGGCCCCGGGCGGCCATCTGGGCTACCAAGCGGCACCCGGTGTCACCCGACGTCACCGCTGCCGGCCTCCGGAGCACCAAACCATCGGCATCGCGGCGGCCGGGGAATGTAATGGCGGTCTAGATTGTCAGCAAAAATGTCACGATAATATCATATACCTAGCTAGCTTGGTTTGTTGAATCATTTCATTGTCGCAACTTATGGCCGTGTATTCTGTAGACAAGCGGGAAAGCCACCGGGTATCGCCGCCTCTGTACCAAAACCCAATCCCAAAACGCCGATCCTTCCCATGAGCAAAGCCAAGTCCCATTTTTGCCTCTCCTGTTTTCCCCGATGGACTACCTTTAGTCCCCGAGAACCTCGACCCAATTCCTCTCCGACTGCTTCCTCCTCCAGCGCTCCGCCGCGGCCTCGCGGACCAGGCGCTCCCGAGCCTCCTCCACCTCGGACTGCACCGCCGTCTCGCGGATCTGGTTGCGGACGCCGAGCGGGAGCGTTTTTTGCCAGCCGGCGTGCGTTTTACAGCGCTTGCGTTCGCACATGCCACCGTTCGTGTCGACCTCCTCGCCTCCGGACGCCAGCGCGGCGACGCCCTCGGGGGACGCGACGTAGGCGGCAAACGCGTCGCGTGCCGAGATGGTGTCGAGCCGCGGGTCGTAGCCGCACATGTCGTCGGCGAGGCGACCCGCGGCGACGGCGGCCCGGCGACGCTCCTGCGCAAGCTCCACGAGGGTCAGCATCTGGTGGCACAGCAGCGTCTCTGCTTCGAGTTGCTGCCGCGCGTGGGCGGCCTGCTCTACGTAGATCCTCTCCTCGTCGCTGAGGATGGAGTCGTTGCTGTTGTCTGCACCCGCACGGAGAAGGGCTCGTTAGCGAATATCATGATAGTTCGGACAAACAGGAAAGGTGGCTTACCGGTGGCCGTCGCCTTGGCGTCGCTGGTGCTGAATGGCGAGGCGGTCAGCGCCCAGTGTCCCTCCTCGTCCACGGTCGCCAGCCCGCCGGACAGGAGCGCCATGAACTCGTCCTGGGAGAGCTGGTCCGTCAGCCCGCCACCGCCACCACCGCCCGCCGCCGCCTTCTTGGGAAGCCGGGCGACGAGGCGCTCCCACCAGGCCTGGGCGTGCTCGGGGGAGCAGAAGTAGCTCGGTGGCTCCTGGGCGAGGCGCGCGGCCTTCTTGCAGGCGCCCATGCTGCAGCTGCGCTTGTAGACGGAGCGCAGCTGCTTGGTAGTGCAGCGGGGGCAGATGAACTTTTCGATGAGGTTCTCGCCGACTTCCTTGCTCAGGTTGATACACTCGCCGTGGAACCAGTCGTCGCACCCCTCGCAGCAGATCATCCACCGGTGGTCATCCGGGCCCTGGCACAGGCAGTACGGCCCGTTGTCGTTGTCCGAGTCGCCCTCGTCGGCGTCATCGGCGCCCGCCCCGGTGCGGCGCCTGGGCCCCCTCTTGGGTCCCTTCTTGGCGGGGGCGGCGAGCGTCGTCGACGACGACTTGGGCGGTCGCTTGGCGCCTGCCTTCTTGACGGTGGCGGCGGTGCCCTTCTTCTTGGGTGGCGACGCGCGTGTTGATACTGGCGTGGCATCTCCCGTCTCGGTAGATGGAATGGGTGTGGAGGAGGCGGCACGCGGTGACGTGGCGGTGGACTCGTTCTTGATGAAGACGTCCGGCTCAAAGCGCGAGTCGTCCGAATATAAGGAGTCCATGATGGATGGGGTCCCTATTTTCGGCCCGCGAGCTTTTTACGAATCAGAGAAACCAACAACAAACAGCATACTTTATAAGATGCCAATGGAAAAAATTGCTTTCGCCGTAGTTCTCAAGGGCCTCTTGTGAAGTTGGATGGGTGAAAGAAGCAACTGACTGGGAGAGGATAGTGTGCCACAGCGCACGCGCCACTGTCGCGCGCCAAATCGTGTGAGGCTGGTGGGTGGTTACAGTTATAGCGAGCGGCCCCAATGTGCAATGTGGCGCCACAGTGAGCAAAAAAAGAAACAGGCCCCGGAAGATATTCGGGGAACCTGCTGGGCGCATCACTAAGCAAATTTATTGTGAGGTTCACCACCACCAAGACAGAGCTTATTCCCTTGACCCTGATCCGTCCACCACAATCGCCTTGGGTAAATCGTCACCACAATCGACAATGGCGCATTCCAGAATATCCATCGCCGCGATGCGCAGCGCGCTCCTCCGAGGCTCCGGCCCCGCGCAGCAGTGCCAGCGCTGCTTCTCCAACACGGCGCTGCAGACCAAGCTCGCCCGGTCCGGCGCCGCCGCCATCAACAACAGCGTCCGCGCACGACTTCCCATAACGCAGAAGCGCACAAAGTACAACACCGTCGAGCAGGCCAAGAGCCGGCATAGCACTGGGGTATGAACGAGGCAACCCGAAAGAACATTGCGCAATCTGCGACGTGATGCAAGACTGACCCAAGTGGCGACACTCATAGCCGTTTTCCTGGAAGGCCGGACTGCTGTTCGTCGCGACCTGCGGCGTCCTCGTCTGGTACTTTGAGCATGAAAAGGAGCGCATGCAGCGTCTGAGAATCGCCGAGGCCAACAAGGGCGTCGGCAAGCCACTGGTCGGCGGTTCTTTCGAGCTGACCGACCATGACGGCAAGCCCTTTACCAGCGAGATGATGAAGGGCAAATACGCATTGGTAAGTGACCAGTGCCTGGAACGATGACCAGTAATCACGTCAGTAACTGGAGAAACTGACATGCGCCACTCCTTACTCTCAGGTCTACTTTGGCTTCACCCGCTGCCCCGACATTTGCCCCGAAGAGCTCGACAAGATGGCGCGCATGCTCGACATAGTCAAGGAGCGCGCCCCGCCCGGTAGCCTGCTGCCCATCTTCATCACCTGCGACCCCGAGCGCGACGACCCCGCGGCCCTCAAGGGCTACCTCGCCGAGTTCCATCTCGACTTCATCGGCCTGACTGGCACCTACGAGCAAATCAAGGACACGTGCAAGAAGTACCGCGTCTACTTTAGCACGCCGCAAAACGTCAAGCCCGGCCAGGACTACCTCGTCGATCACAGCATATACTTTTATCTCATGGACCCCGACGGCGACTTTGTCGAGGCGCTCGGCCGCCAGCACTCGCCAGAGGAGGGTGCCAAGCTGATCCTGGACCACATGAAGGACTGGGCGAAGAAGTAGAGGGAAAAAGAGGCAGAGGGGCCGCTTGCTTGAACGAATTGTATACTAATGTAATTTTTTCTCGCTCTTGTACAAGAGGCAAAGTGTATAACAGTCAACTCCACGAATTTACATACCATGTCGGCTTTGTGCAACCCTGAGCGTCGCGAGACTGGCGGCACTAAAAGGAGACGATTAAAGTCACATTCCGAACACGATATTATAAAGGACTTGAATTTGATAGGGGCTGTGAAAGTACCGTGTATGCATCCAAAAAAAGCCAACCAAATTGTTTCATCCCCTGTATCGCAGCGTGAAGGTGAAGCCCTAGACCTGGCTCCCGATTGGTGGAGTCGTAGGCCACCTCACCTTGCACAATACAACATCTCTCAAGCTACCCAGCTGGTGTCAGCGAATTCCCAGCTCACAACACATAAACGCACATTTTGCCATTGGCCAGACAGGGGAAAGGGTCTGGAACAACCAGAGGTCCAAGGTAAGGCTCGGGAAAGATGGTTCACGGCAGAGTTCTTGGGACGCGTCTGGGGCCGCGCTGCCAGTCACTGTTCAAGGAAGGCGTCCTTCGAAGCAGTGCCCCCGCGAAAGCCGCCAGCATCGTGCCAAAGGCGACACTCTCTCGGGCATTTAGTATCACGCCGCAAGTTTACCGTGAGAGGAAACCCTGGAGCAAGGATGAGTCTATCGCGGCGGCCACGAATGGAGCCGAGTCAACGGTTAACCCTGCCTTTCAAGATATTGCGTTCGCATTCGAGTGCGTATACCTGCCTGGCCCTACTACATGCTTGGCACCATGACTGACGGTGCACTGATAGTATTGATGGTGTCCTGTACAAGGGACAGGAAGGCATCCCTGGTGCGAGAGAGATGCTGCAGAAAATCAGACAGCAAGGACTACGCTACGTGTTCCTGACTAACGGTGGTGGTGCCCATGAGAATGCCAAGGCGGCCTCACTAGCCAAGAGGCTGGGTGTTGAAGACCCTGAATACGTGCTAAAGGATAGAGTCATTTTGTCGCATACGCCAATGCGAGACTGGGATGAAGACATTAAGAAGAACGGGACCGTACTGATCACGGCATCACAACCCGAAACAGCAAGGCAGCTTGCCAAGGAGTAAGTACTCTCAAATACGGGTCGACATGTTCACACATCTATGACGACGCGCTGACTTGTGCGTATCTAGATATGGGTTTCAACGAGCGGTGACGCCAGCGGACTTGATCGCCGCAAACCCGCACATCTACCCTTTCGCTCACCTCCGCGACAGCCTCCACAAGGAGACGTCGCCGCTGCCCGATGGCAAGAGCGCCGCCGCCATCACGGACCCGTACAGCCGCGCCATCCCGCCCGACGCGCTCAAGATCGACCAGATCCTGGTGTGGAACGACCCGCGCGACTGGGCGCTCGACATCCAGGTGATCCACGACCTGCTCGTCTCGCACCGGGGCTACCTGGGCACGCTCTCCTCGCGCAACGGCGACGCGTCGCTGGCGGACGCCGGGTGGCAGCAGGACGGCCAGCCCGCGCTGTGGATCTCCAACCTGGACCTGGTGTGGCGGACGGAGCACCCGGTGAACCGCTTCGGCACCGGCGCCTTCCTGGAGGCGCTCAAGGGCGTGTGGGCGGGCGTGACGGGCGGCGCGGCGCCGCTGCGGTACCGCGCGCTGGGCAAGCCGTCGCGCCACACGTACGCGTACGCGCACGAGCGGCTGCTGCGGGGGGGCGGCGGCGCGCCCCTGCGGAGGGTGTACATGGTCGGGGACAACCCGGAGAGCGACATTCGCGGGGCCAACGAGTTTGCGCCGCGGGACGGCGCGAGCTGGGAGTCGATACTGGTGCGCACGGGCGTCTTCCAGTCGACGGAGGCGGAGGCGGAGCCGCGGTACAAGCCCACGGTGGTTGTCGACGACGTCGTGGACGCGGTGGTGTGGGCGCTGCGGAACGAAGGCGCGGACGTCTCGAGGGAGTGGCTGCTGTCTGCTTAGGTGAAGCGGAGGGGGTCGCGTTAGTTAGTCTCGTCTCTAGAATGTACAAGCCATGGTAGAAGTAGATAATGTATGCATGTGAAGCGTCCTGCGCGATTTGGGCAGCGGTTGGGACGGAGTGTGAGTCATTGTGGTTGCGGGCGTAGGGTTTATAGCTCACATTGTGCCGGATCCCACCAAGCGAAAAGCAATAAGCAACATAGCTCAGTGGAAGAGCGACGGGCTCATAACCCGTAGGTCCCTGGATCGAGACCAGGTGTTGCTATTCATCGTTTCCTTTTTTTTTAGTCACTTTTCCCGGGGCTTTCAATTTCTTTTTTCTAGACAACGTAAAATTTATCATTCGGTTGGGATCACAGTGGCTTGGCCGCACAAGATCTGCGGTGGGATTACGGCGTCAGTGTACCTGTTGGTAGCCATGTTTTGTGTGCGTGTGAATGTACATGCACATATATATTCGTGTATGTTGCTATCAATATGCCATCATAGAAGATGAACTTGAACTTGAAAACTCTACTCTTCGTATAAAAAATGTGGACATTGAAGCATGGAAAAAAAATTAAAGACATATTCTCTTGAAATTATCTACATTAATTAAAACAAAAAGCCACCCATAGCTGATTTTTAACGCTGGACTGTTACTGTTGGGATGTCATGAAGGTAACCAAGTACACACTGTCGGTGGCTTGATGCAGACTAGCTGTTTCTGTGATGGCACGAGAGCTGAGGATGACACGGGCAGACCCTTGAAGAAAAAAAGGGGGCTGTGGGAAAAAACTGATTCACAGAAGAAGGGATAGCCTGCAAAGACCGGAGCTGAGGTAAGAAAGGGGAGAGCCGAGATGCAGCGTACATACCACTTGCTCGACGAGGTGGCGGCCAAACAACAGACGAGGCATGGATGACAGCTTTCCTGGGGGCTTATTATAGGCAGCGGGTGGACATTCGCTTGGATACCTAGGTAGGTATGTAGGGTATGTAGGTATGTAGGTAGGTAGGTACCTAGGTAGGTAGGTAGGTGGTTAGCAACGGGTTACAGCGCTGTGGCAGCTGTAAATGGCCTATTAGGTACTAAATAATTCAGGCAAAAACGTGGCGCTTGTTGGTGGCTGCCTTTCGCACAACATAACCTGGATGACCTGGTGACTACTTAGGTTCTTATCAAGGGAGATAGACTCTTCTTCCGTTGTATATGAGTCTGAGAGAATCGGAGAGATTATGGCAGATATTGACTGTGGAAATGTGGCTGTTGAAGCCATGTCATTCATCGTATGGACCAGAGCTGTACACTCCTTGATCACTTGGATTGTAACTACGTACCTTGGTAGAGCTGACAGGAGGCGCAAAGCAAGCCCTGAATTATTGGATCCCTCGCTCTTCACTAGTGAATCCTCCGGACCAATGCTGGCTGGCTGACTGACGTAGTTGTTGTTCTCGTCGTGGGGCAGCCTGCTCGTCCAAATTCTGTCCTCCAGCAGCAGCAGCTGTCGCGAGCTAGCGAACCGCTAACTATGCAATCTCCCCCACCAAGCCTAGACCCGTCCCACGACAAGCCCACGACAAGGCCGCAGGCACCCTGGCCAGCCCCCGAACTTGATAGGTACCTACATACTTGACCAACGCCCGCCGCACATTCGGACTCCTGTCGCGTGCCACCCTCTTCAGTCAACCAACTAATCGTGCTTCTCGCCTCGCCAAGCTTTGTGCGAGCAAAACATGCCGACCTGAGCCTCTCGAATCGGCCCTCTTTCCTACTCGCAGTATCCGTAGTTGCACCACCCATAACTCGTCCTCGCCCTGCCGTCTTGGCGCTGTTGTTGCTTGGCTCGTGAAGCCCTCCCTCCCTTCCTTGCTTGCCAGTCTCAACCCCCCAGCCATGTCGTCCGAGCAATCTCCCGCCTACGGGCCCGCGCCCCTCCGTTCTGCCCTCAAGGCTGACGACGACGGCGACAGGACGCCTCCCGTCAGTGGCTCCTTGAAAGGTGTGTGCTTGTGTGGTACCTGTGCAGAGTGCGCTGCTCTTACTGACCACGGGTCTCTTCCCTCGAACAGCTGTCCAGATTGCCGAACCTGTCGAGGAATACTTTGTCGACGACGCCGAATCCAGCCAGGCCTCCAGACTCTTCCGCGTAGGTAGCTCCAGCAAGCGCAAGAGTGGCAAGCCCGTCTCCTCCTCACGCTCCTCCATTAGCGAGCACTCGCCCGCCTTGCGGCCCCAGGATGACCCCTCTCTGTCAGCGTCACGCACCGCCCGCCAGGACAACAACCGCCAATACTATAGCGAGAAGCTGCTTGCACAGGTCAGTGACTGGCTTGACCACGAGCGCCGCAAGGCCTCGCGACGCAAGAAGCGCTCCCACCTGCAACACCACGCCCCGCGCCGCTCCTCCACCTCCCCGCCTCAAGACGCCGCGGGCCGCAAAGATCGCGACGACTATACCGGTGCTGCTCCGGCCAACCGCGAGCGGTCTGACTCGGTCGACTCCCAGAGCAGCGATGTCTCCCTCGACCGCCTCCAGCGTATCGTCGAGGACTCCATGTCCTCCATGGGCCTCACGGCCGTTCCGCATTTTAGCCCCCGACCTCCCCGACACAACAACAAGCTCAAGCGCCGCGGCTCGCTGCGTGCCGCATCCTCGGACACCGAGTATACCGAGGGTGACGTTGTCGTCCCGAGTTGCGATGCCGTGCTTGACAATTCCAAGACGCTCATCTATTCTGGCACCGCCCTTGGCAACGAGGAGCCCGAGGCCACGGCCACCCGTGTCGCCAAAGAGAAGGAAGTGTGGCTGGTGTTTAAGAATGAAATCATTCGCATCGCCCACACGCTGAGACTGAAAGGCTGGCGCCGCGTGCCCCTCGGCGACGGCCACCGGATCTGGGTCGAGCGGCTTAGCGGCGCCCTCACCAACGCCGTCTACGTCGTGACGCCTCCCACCGACATCCCCGAGATTGAGGGGAAAAAGATGCCGCCCAAGATCCTCCTCCGAATCTACGGCCCACAGGTAGAGCACCTCATTGACCGCGATAACGAGCTCAAGGTCCTCCGTCGACTGGCCCGCAAGAAAATTGGCCCGCGACTGCTCGGCACCTTCAAGAACGGCCGCTTCGAGCAGTTCTTCAACGCCATCACGCTGCGACCGAGCGACCTGCGCGAGCCTGACACTATGAAGCAGATTGCCAAGCGAATGCGCGAACTGCACGATGGTATCGATCTGCTGCCTTCGGAGCGTGATGCCGGTCCTGGCATCTGGAAGAATTGGGACCAGTGGCTCGATAACGTCGGCCGCATCGTGCAGTTCCTCGATAAGGACCTGCATAACATTCCAGAGGGCCCGCGCGCCTCCTCGGTGGTACATGCCTGGAAGGCCAACGGCTACGTCTGCGGAGCGCCGTGGCCGCAGTTCCTGGCCACCGTAGCTAAGTTCAGAGCTTACCTCGACAGCTTCTACAAGAGCCCGAAAGCAATTCGCGAAAGCCTGGTCTTTGCACATTCCGACGTGAGATCCAAATTACCTAATGACACCCTCTTCTCCTACGCATTTGCTTAGCTAACAACACCACCTCAAGACACAATATGGCAACATCCTGCGCATCCGCCCCGATGATGAAAAGTCACCCCTCCTCCAGGCTGCCAACAAGCACAAGCAGCTCATCGTCATTGACTTTGAGTACGCCGCCGCCAACACGCCCGGCCTCGAATTTGCCAACCATTTCACCGAATGGACCTACAACTACCACGACCCCGTCACCTCGTACGCCTGCAACGCGGAACGCTACCCAACGCCGGAGGAACAGCACCGCTTCATCAAGGCCTACGTCGACCACCGCCCGCAATTTCCAGCCCTCGGGACCCCGCGAATTCTGCCCCAGGACGTCACGGCAGCCAACACGGCAGCCAACGCCGGCATCGGGAACGCCGAGGCCGTCGGCACGCCCGCGCTGCTCCCCACGCCGTCGAGCAGCTCCATCGTCGAGTTCATGCTCGACGCGCGAGCCCCGGCCGGTGGTTGGACCGCCGCCGAGCGTGCCCGTGAGGAGCAGAGCGACGCCCAGGTCCGCGAGTTCATGGAGTCGACGCGCCTCTGGCGCACTGCCAACAGCGCCATGTGGGCGGCCTGGGGCGTCGTCCAGGCTAAGATCCCCGGCCTCGACGAGGCCAACCGCCCCGTCGCACCCGACGTTGCTGAGAGGGCCGAGGCCGAGATGGGCGTTGACGAATTCGACTACCTGAGCTACACACAGAGCCGTGCCTTCTTCTTCTGGGGTGACTGCGTCCAACATGGCATCGTGACTGTCGACGAGTTGCCAGAGACGCTGCGTCGAAACCTCAAGATGGTAAACTACTGAGCGGCAAAAATCTTGAGCGGAAAAAATTGATTCGTAGTGATAGTACAGCGTGAGACATGTATAAATGCATCTATTCTGTTCTTTTCCCAGGCTTTAGCACCATTGTAAAACTCCCCTGACTCTGCTTGCATCGAAATGCGACGGCATTGTGTGCCAATGGGGTGAAAGGACGATAAACATATACAAGTAAGTATATTCATAACCGCGTTGTGCGACGACGTATTTTCTATGCCCACCCGTATCCTTTCTAACCTCCAGTCCCCCTCGTGTCTATACAAAATGCAGCATGAATGACGATGAATGCGTAACAATGTCAGTATGTATGTAGCCTCTAGTATGTTCGTGTTCTATTCGTCGTTTAGGCATCCAGCTCCAGGCGTTCCAGCATGCTGTCAATCTTGCCCAGCAGGACCTGGTAGTTGATGGCGTCCGACACGAACTCGTCCTCTGCAGCCTCGCCCCCCAGCGTGCGCACGCCGTTCGTCGCCGCCTCCACGCCCGTCGCGCGCCACCGGGCCGTCCCCGTTGGGCCACCGCCGCGGCGTCGGCGTCGGCGTCGGCGGCTGCCGCCTCGGCCGCGTCGTCTTCCAGGAGGTCGAGGTTGGTGTCCTCGAAGCGCAGGCGGAAGCGCTCCGAGAGGTAGTAGCGGATGTCGTCGAGCAGCTCGATCGTGTCCGTCTCTTGACGGGCGCGAATGCGGTGGGCGCTCTCGCGGATGAGCTCCTGGAACTCGGGGTCGTCGATGTAGTCCTCGAGGCGGTGGGCGAGGTAGCGGGCGGCGAACTCCTCGAGGCGCTGGACGCGCAGGTCCCACGCGGCGTGGATGACGTCGTAGATGTTGATGGGCTCGTCGGCGTCGTGGGCGGGGGATCCGGGGCTGCGCGGCTGGTTCGGGGTTGCTGTCGGCGGCGGCGCCGTGTCATCGCCGCCGCCGCCGCCGCCGCCATGGGTGCGGTCGACGAGGGCGGTGCTGCGGCCGCTGGAGGGTGCTGATGGCGACGGCCGCCTTGGCCTTGAGGGCGTCGAGGAAGAGCATGTCGGCGGCGTAGAGCAGCTCGAGCGCGAGTTCGAGCGGGCAGGCTACGGTCTCCGTGTACAGGAAGGCGAGGACGAGCTCGAGCACCGCGGGGCTGCAGTCGATCGTGACGACATGGAGCTTGTCGCCGCGTCGCGCCTCGACAAAGTCGCCCGAGAACATGCGCTGGAAGTAGTCGCTGCGGATCAGCATGGCCTTGTGTACGGGGTACAGCACAGACTTCCGGCTCCGGGCTTCCGGGGCGGCGGCGAGGGCGGGACCAATGGGTATGCTGGGCGTGCTCGGGACGGGAGGCGATGTGACGGAAGGCGGGGAGTCGGCGTTATCTTGGCTCTCTTCTTCCTCAGGCTGGTCGGCACGGAGCAAGATGTCGGCAAAGATGGAGTTTCCATGCTTCCAGGTAATCTCGTCGACTCGGTCAGCGTCGACGACCATCTTGTGGCCGATGATGCTGGTCTGGAAGAACTCGCTGACCTGTTTTAAGGCGCGACCGACTTCGTCCTGGTAGCGCTGCCGTGCAAGGCGACGGTCATTCCCCTCGAGAATAGCCTCCCACAGGTGGTCGATTTCTAATTGCTTGCTAATCTTGTCGATGCCTGTGAGGATAGCCTCGTCTGACACGTTCCGGGATGACGAAAGATCCTTGGGGACATCGCCCAAGTAAATGTACTGAAGCACAACTTGAAATGACTCGTCCGGAATCGCGGTGGCGAGTTTCCAGGTCTCCGTTTCCGGCTGGGCCTGCAGCTTTTTGCGGAAATAGGGTGATCGGGCAGAAAGGAGAAATTTGTGCAACTCAAAAGAACGATTGTCAGAGGTGAGCGTAATGTCGGATGTCTGCGGCGCTTCCAGATCCATAAGTGCCGTGATATGCGAGGACCAATAGACAAGCGGATCAGACGATTTTGAAAAATCATATTGAAGAAGAAGGTTTCGTATCCGGTCATTCAAGGCATTGTATATACATCTTTCTCCTTGAAATGTGTTTCTTTCTGCGAGGGCTCCTACTCAAGGGTAAGCTAGTGAGGCTGCAAGGAGGCGGACAAATGAAGACATACCAGCTTCTAGTAGCAATTGGACTAGTTCATAATGGCCACAGAGACTGGCCTGTTGCAAAATTAGCGATGTCTCTTGCAGATTCTGGGACAGGTAGGACCTAACGATAATCAAAGGCGTATAATCGAACTTATCTTTGCCGTTAATGTTGACACCCATGTTAATAAGCTCTTGGCATTTCCGGAGGTCGCCATGGCGGCAGGCGATGAGGAATTGATTAAACTCATTGCTCTGATCGAGAGGATTGTCGTCTCTCAGTATGCCATCCTTGATCAATCGATGCTCCTCGTGAAGCTTGCCCTCCAGGCCATACTTTGTCATTACCATTTTGAGCTCGGAGTTTTGTCCGTTGGAGCCCGCCGACCCAGGAAATGCCGCCTAGACGAATGGACCCATCCGACCACGGTGGGCTGACAGTACAGGATGAAGAATACCTAGAAAGTCACAAAGAGGTGCAGAAAAAGTATAAAGATATCGAGAAAGTGCTTTTTAGGCAATGCAATGGAGGAGTTTATGATGTTTAGTAATGCTGCTCTGCTGGAGGTGAAGGTGTGAGTTATCGCCGACGCCACTGGTAGCGCACGAGCCATGCGGCGTGGCAGCCACGATTGGGCTTATCGATAAGCATCCACCTTACCCAATGGGGCCGCTGAACGTGGCTAGGTCGCACTGCAGCAGCGGTTGCTATGGCACCGTGAACGACTGTTTACTATGGCCCGTCTCCCTGGTCTCCGTCTCTAACCAGTGGGTCGAACCGGGATGCTACAGGACCTGATGCACGAGAGCGTTGGCTTTGCTACTCTCATGGCACAAAGCACCTATTTCAGACCTCATTTTTTTCTTCCCTTTCAACCCTCTTCTCAGCTACTAACCGCACCAGCAACACCTCCGCTCCTTCGCAACAAGCATCTATCTACTTGCCAACAGGGCATCTACAGGGGACGTCTTACATGGGCCTTTCGATCTAGTCGGCACAGCCGTGAATTATTCGCCATGTCGTCCGAGGACAAGTACGAGACTCTGGAGAAGATTGGTACGTTTGCAATCCCTTGCCCGAAGCGCTCGGGTTCCTGCCTATGCTACCTACCACGCCTGACTTACACACCCTCCCTGCCTTGTAGGCCATGGCTCTTTTGGTGTCATCCGCAAGGTTCGTCGCAAGACGGACGGCTTCATCATGTGCCGCAAAGAGATTTCGTACCTTCGAATGTCCCAAAAAGAACGAGAACAGCTGCATGCCGAATTCCAAATCCTTTCCCACCTCCGACATGACAACATCGTCGCTTACTACCACCGAGAGCATCTCAAAGCCAGCCAGGACTTGCATCTTTACATGGAGTACTGTGGCAACGGGGACCTCGGTCGGGTCATCAAGGACCTGCAACTCCGAGGGCAACGAGCCCAGGAGAGCTTCGTATGGAGCATTTTTAGCCAGCTGGTTCTTGCATTGTACCGCTGTCACTATGGCATCGACCCCCCGGAGGTTGGCACGAACATTCTCGGTCTCATCCAGGGCGTAGCGTCTGCACCAAAGACTCCTGCTGGAGCCATGACGATCCTTCATCGGGATCTCAAGCCCGAAAACGGTACGATTGGGAGGCATCTCGAGGGGAGACTAGAGCTAACAGCGAAAACTAGTCTTTCTAGGCGAAGACAACTCGGTCAAGCTCGGCGACTTTGGCCTGTCCAAGATGATCAAGTCCCAAGACTTTGCATCCACCTATGTTGGAACCCCATTTTACATGTCTCCCGAAATCTGCGCGGCCGAGAAATACACACTCAAATCGGACATCTGGGCGCTGGGCTGCATCATTTTTGAGCTCTGTGCCAAGGAACCTCCCTTCAACGCAAAGACACACTATCAGTTGGTCCAGAAGATTAAGGAAGGCAAAGTGGCACCCCTGCCTGAGATGTACTCGCCAGAGCTGAACCAGGTCATCCGAGACTGTCTCAAGGTGAACCCTGATCGGCGGCCAGACACGGTTCAACTGTTGAACCTACCTGTGGTGCGACTAATGAGAAAGGAAAAGGAGGTGGCCGACTCGAGCAAGTCTCTCAAGTCTAGAGAGGAGATGCTTCGACAAAAGGAACGAGAGTTGAACGAGCGGCTGGTTGCCTTTGAAAGGGAAAAGCAAAAGATCCGAGAGGACGTGGACGCTTCGCTTCGCCTCGAATGGGAGGTCAAGGCTCGGTTGGAGATTGACCGCCTGGTCAATGTCGAGCTGGAGAATCTGCAAAAGAAGTTTGAAGAAGAGGTCAAAGCCCGGGTCGACGTCGAGTTGGCCAAAAAGGCCGTGACGTTTGCGGATAAGGGGGAAGAGAAGCACATTGACGACTATGCCTCGTCTATCAACAAGTCAGACTACCCCCATTCATCGATTGGACAGAGCGGAGACGATTATCCTTCAACGACGGACATTAGCGAATACTCGATGGATAGCCCCGACACTTGCAAGGAAGCGAAGAAGCCGGCCCGAACACCGTTTTCCCGGGCCCAGACCATGTTTGCTGGGCCGCCGGGGACACCGATGGATATTGAGATGGCATCACCAAGCCCGATTGCCATTGCCTCTCTATCACTATCACCTCGTCGCAACGGTGCCACCAAGCCCCCGGTTGCGAAGCCCGGCAATATCTTTGCTGCGGCGGCAGCAGCCACTGCTGCCGGAGGGGTAGATGCACGATGGGAGCTTCATCGCGAGCCTATACTGGTGGACTCGGATGACGAGGACATCTGTCCGTCGCCCACGAGGCACATCAAGTCTTCCAAGAACCCGTTCAAGACGCGACCCATTCTCTCTTCTCAAAAGTCCTGCCCTGCCCAACGCGCGAAGCCAGCAGGTTCCAACATCAAGGCTACGGCATCTCAGCCAGATCTTCTTCCGCGGTCGCCTAGCCGGAGCCCAACCAAGATCCCCATCGCCAACTCGAGCGACGCACCGGCGACCGGGGCCGCAGCCGCAGCCGCAGCCGCAGCCGGAGCCGGAGCCGGAGCCGGAGCCGGAACGGGATCGGCACGCGAAGCACTATCTCGTGCCCGGTCGGTGAAGAAGGACGGCGCAACCACGATATCCGGCAGCAGCAGCAGCAGCAGCACCGGAAGCGGAAGCGAGTCACTGGGCAAGATGGCGGTCAAGAACAACCTGCGCGGCCGGAGCCTCGTCGAGCTGCAGCAGGCACGGGCTGGGGGTCGGCCGCTCAGCGCGGTGGCGAGCTCAGCGCCTGGTTCCGAGAACGTGAGCCCCAAGAGGGCTGCTGCTTTCCGCGAACGAATGGCCGCAGAGCGTCGTGAGTATGAGGATGCCGTAGCCGTCTGGGATCCCGAGAGAGACGACATGCCCAGTCCGTTTCTCAGCCGTCGACGAAATATCAAGGCGCTAGTCTGAGCCGAGGCTTTGGACAAGTTTTCTTTGTCTCTTTTATACGAATGAAACGACTTGAATGAGGGGGGCACAGCTGAGCCCGGTGTTTTAAATCCATCTCTCGACAGAGGGAAAAGTCTGTTCAGACCTGATCAACAAGAGCACGAGCACCGACAAGAGTTCTCCCTTGTCCCTTCTGGGATCGCAAATGCTTTGTTTTTTCAAACAACACTCATTTTTTTTTTTTCATCTTCTCAATCATGTCATTATAAAAAATAGCCTCACACATTTCAAGAGAGGGATTGGATCAAGAGAGAGCAGCACAAGGAGTCGAGGAGTGAAGGCAGGCAGGCAGGCAGGCAGGCAGGCAGAGACCAGGATGGACGACATTCTCTCTCATTTCCCATTTCCCATTTCATTGTTTTGTTTTGTTTTTCTCATTGCTTTTTTTTCTTTGGGTACTCCATCTCATCGTTACGACACAGTTTTCTTACATCTTGTCTTGAGAGGCTGTCACTCAAAAGGCATAGCAAATTTCGTTGCAAACAAGCGAACTCAAGGCGTTTTGTTTGGTCTTGAGAAGAGGGCATATTTATTATCAATCTTGGCAGGGAGGCCGGTCTTTTTGTAATTCAAGACCCTCCTCGCCCAACTATTACTTTTTGAGTTATTCAAGTATTTTTGGTTAATCACGGATCTGACTGCAAGTTCCTCTCTGTCAAACTCATTATGCATACGCAGGTATAACTGACGGCAAAAGCTGAAAGCTGAATCCTCAGTGGTGGAGGTATCGAGCGTGGTTTTGACCCAGTCTGCTATAACTCACCCCTGAAATTATGTATAACAAATGCATGACTGGCCTGAGAATACGGCATCTGTACTATTTGACTGGCTATGATTATTGCCAAAGTCCCCATTCACAGCATGCACGCCGGTAAAAGTGCAACCTCGGAACGAGTTTGGAAGATCGTGAGCAGGGAGTTGGCAGCATGTGTAATAGATGCCTCATCCTCATCCTGGCTCTCTATTATGTCTTGGGACATAATATAAAATGGGGTTTCTGCTTGTGCGGAGAATAAATACGTGGGTGCTCGCAATACAAATGTTACCCCGGCTCGGAAGCTGAAGCACATGTACCAAAAGCAACTTTGCCTGAGCCCACACCATTTATATATTGCATTAAAAATATAATAATAGGTAGGGTAGGTACTTGGTAGTCACCATTGTTCCCTCATCAATTCAGGGGAATTCATCACCTTCAGTTTCCTCTGCTCGAAACCATCGACAACCCGCAATCTGCCTCGGAACCAAGCACAACACCCAATATTCGACAGTCCTTCGACTCGGCTCATGGCTGATGATAAACTTGTTCTCGTGACGGGTGGTACCGGCTTCATCGCCCTGCACGTCATCCACCAGCTCCTAGAAAGGGGCTACCGGGTGCGCACCACCTTGCGGTCGCTGAAGCGGAGCGACGAGGTGCGGTCCGCGATCCGGCGCGCCGGCGTCGCCGAGTCAACCGTCGCCCGGCATCGCGTTCGCCGAAGCAAACCTCCTGGACGACGCCGGCTGGGACGCCGCGTGCGCCGGCGCCGACTACGTGCTGCACGTCGCCTCGCCCTTCCCCGCGGCCGAACCCAGGCACGCGGACGAGCTGATCCGGCCCGCGCGCGAGGGCACCCTGCGCGTCCTCCGCGCCGCCCGCCGCGCCGGCACCGTCCTCCGCGTCGTCGTCACCTCGTCCATCGTCGCCGTCGCCTGGGGCCACGGGCCGCGCTCCGCCGCCTGCACAGGCCGACTGGACGCAGCTGAGCAACCCGCGCTCACCGGTCGGCGCCTACGTGCGGAGCAAGACGCTCGCGGAGCGCGCGGCCTGGGCCTGGCTGGCGGCGGAAGGGGCCGCCGCCGGCGCGCCGGAGCTGACGACGGTGAACCCGGCGCTGGTGCTGGGGCCGTCGCTGGCGGGAGTAGGAGGAGGAGTAGGGGGAGGGGACAGCAGCAGCACGAGCTTGGGGGTTCCCGGGCGGCTGCTGTCCGGTGCGCTGCCGGCGATCCCGGACATGAGCTTCAGCGTGGTGGACGTGCGGGACGCGGCGGCGCTGCACGTGCTGGCGATGGAGGCGGCGGGGGCGGCCGGGCAGCGGTACATTGCGAGCTCGGACGAGCCGTGCGTGACGATGAGGCAGATGGCGGCGGACTTGAAGAGGCTGCTGCCGGCGGCGGACACGCGGAGGGTGCCGAGCCTGCCGGCGCCGACGGTGCTGCTGCGGGTGGGCGCGTGGTTCGACAGGGGGATCGCGGTGGTGCTTCCGGATGTCGGCCGGGCGCGCCCGGTGTCGAACAGGAAGGCGAGGGAGGAGCTGGGATGGCGGCCGCGCAGCGCGGCGGAGGCGCTGGTGGCGAGCGCGGAGAGCCTCAAGGCCAACGGCCAGCTGTGCTCTGGCTGGTCGGGATGGCTGTGCGGCTGGACGCGGCTCTTGAACGGGGGGAGTGTCTTGGTCGGATCAAGACTTGTGTTGGTGGCTGTCTTGTGCCGATTTGTTTATTGGCTTGCCAGAATCAGAATGCGCTGGCAGAGGAAGAGGAGGTGATTGTTATGAGTTGTTGGGAGCCAATGTAAAGTACATTTAGAATTTTCTGAATACCTGTAAAAAAAAAGACTGAATTTTTCTAATTATTACTGCATCATAAACACGTCGTTCTGCCTACTCAAAATGTCCGTAAAAAGCCTTGCCTCACCACCAAAATTGTCCTTTACTGCTTTGTCTTGACCAGCTCCAAGTAGTGATCGACGACAGACACAACCTGCTCCTCGTAGCCCTGGAAATGGATGCCGAATGCCTTTGTCGCCTTGGAGCTGTCAATGTGCGAAGGACCCGACTCTGGTCTAGGAATCGAGTCAAACTTGAACAAGCCAGCGGCGTACGCCTCTGGGTATCTGCGCTTGACAATCTCAAAGGAGTCGGACCAGTCAATGGACAGAGGGTTGCTGGCCAGAAAGATGTCGTGCCTTGAGATGGCCGGATCCAGAGCCAGAACGTGCAATCTAGCAACGTCTTCAAGGTGCACGGAGCCGCCAGACAGCTGTCCCTCTCGCCCGTGTCCGAGGAGAGGCCCCATGACGTTGCCGTTGGTGCCCTTGGCGATTTGAGAGACGTCGGTCACGGTATCGTCGCGGCCAATGACAAAGCTGGGAAGGATCCTGATGACGGTGAATTCTGGGTTGTGCTTGGAGATGAAGTCATCCGTGGCCTGGAACGACAGCGCCTTGGAAGCGGCGTAGGCCACAAACACGTTGGCAAAGGGTCTCTTGGCTTCAAGCGTCCTGGTCTCCTCTAGATTCCAATTCCTATCAGTACTAGATGTGACATATTCTCGCAGCGCACACGTACCAGTAATGGTGGCCCCGGATGATAAATGCGGCGTTGATGTGATGGCTGCCACGGATGCCGTGATGACAATCTTCTTGACGCCACCGGCTTTTTGCGCGGACTGCAAGATGCCCACGGTGCCTTGGATTGCAGGCTGAATCAAATCTGTCTCATAGTCGGCAGTCTGGGCGCTGGGGATGGGAGATGCGACGTGGACGATGTGAGTGACGCCCTTGACAGCCTCGTCGTAGGCGCCCGGAACTGTGATGTCGGGAACGATGACGCTTTCGATCTGCGATACGTATGGCGCAATTGGCTTGTAAGTAAGGAGATTGTCGTAGCTCGACTGCGAGCGGACGGCAACGCGGACGTGGAAGTTGCCTTGCTCTAACAGCCGGATCAAGGTTCTGAAGCCGATCATGCCAGTGGCACCGGTGACCTGGGTTCGATCGGATCTTGTTAGTCCGCGATTTGAAGAAGATACTTGGTAGGAGGTGGTACGAACAAGTAGAGTTTCTTTTGCCATGTTGAATATTGAGAGTGCCAGGATACAGCGCAGGTAGCTTGCTTTTGGTGTTGGTGTTGGTGTTGGTGTTGGTGTAAAGAACAAGGCTCTTCAAACAAGGCTATAATTCGAGGCTTTCTTCATACTTTATATTCCCAGGAAGCGCCGCAAGCATAGCAGTGTGGTATTTATAAGCAGAAATTTGTAAGATGGAAATATTGGAAATAGCGACATGCAATTGCAATGACGCGAATCATTAATGCGATGAGATGAGATGATCATGCCGAGAGAATGAAGCCACATCCCCGCACAATGCCGCATAACCCCGCATAACCCCGCAACGCCCCGGAAACCTCGGCATGTTCTCGCAAACAGCAAAGATTCAAAGCTCTATTAGGACGCAAATCTCCGCTCTCCGCATCTATCTACCTCTGCACCATCTTGTATTTGTCCTTGACCATCATCAATAATCATGCCCACTCGAAGCTCCGAAGCGCATCTGGCCTCGCGCTATTCATGCCTGCAGTGTCGCGAGGCCAAGCGGAAATGTGATCGTGCCGCGCCAGAATGCACGCTCTGTTTGCAGTCTGTTGCTCCTCCGCCACTTGCATCTTTTTTTTTTTTTTCTTTTCTTCTCTTGACGGCGAACGCTCTTCTGACCAACTATTTAATTGCAGAAAAAGGATTCCCTGTGTATTTCCGCAACGAAGAAAGCGCAGACAAGTCCGCCCAAAGCAACTCGAGGCATCAGTAGCAACCTTCTCATCACCGCCGCAGCTTCTGCCGCCGCTCAACACACCGAGCCCCTCATCGCAGGCGAGCACCCAGCAGAGCAGAGAGGCCGCCGAGCCGCACCCGAGCCGGCAGTCGACTCTCGTCGCCGAGCATTTCCTGGACCCGGAGGTGTTTCGGATGGCGCAGCTGCAGCTGCCCGCCCTGCAAATCGACTCGCTGCTCACCGACGAGGTCGCCGCTGCGGTCGGCGGCGTTGCGGCCATCCGGGGGACGGCGCAAGACCACTTCTCGACGGTGCACGTCTGGATGCCGATAGTCTCCAGGATTCGCTTCTACAAGCTGCTCGTCAGGCGGCTGACGTACGACCGCGCCGAGCTGCACCTGCTGCTGCTGGCGATGAGGCTCGGCCTCGGCGGCGCGGTCGACGCGACGGCGCGCACGCCGCTGTACGAGCTGACGAGGCGGTTCCAGCACGCCGTGCGGGACTCGGGCATCCTTTCGCTGCTCGTTCTCCAGGCCGGCGTGTTCGTGGCGTGCTACGAGCTGGGGCATGGCATCTACCCGGCTGCCTTCTTGTCCATTGCTTCCTGCGCGCGGTACGCGATAGCCCTCGGCGTCGACAGCTCCGTCGGTCAGCGTCCGGATCCCAAGATCGACGCCTTTGACCTGGAAGAGTGCCGTCGCGTGTGGTGGGCGATCCTTGCCATGGACAGGTGCGAAGTCCTTGACTCTGTCTTGCATTTTCCCGGTTGTTAATTGACAAATGCCGGCTTCCAGGTTCATCAACTTGTCAAACCCCAAACGCCAGCTCGTAACGCCAGACCCCGAAACGTCCAACTACATCCCCATCGACGACCAAAATTGGGATAATGGGGTAGGTTCTCGGGCCCCGGGCTGATTCAACTTGTCGTCGTTGCTCCTTTCTGACTAGTTCCCGCAGACAGCCAGGCCCGAAGACGCATGCACCCTCGCCTCCGCCAATAACTTGGAGATCGGTCGCTTCGCTCGACTTGCGCAGGCAGCTCATTTGCTGAGCTTGGCCATCAAGGATGTCGCAGAAGGCTCGCACGACTCGGCGCAGCTTCGTCGCACGATATTTGCCTTGGTTCACGTGTCGCGTCTCGAAGCCCGCGTGCGTAGATTGGAGCTCTGCACCCAAATGTCGACGTGCTTCAGGTATGGTGCAGGCAGGTGAATCCATCCAGATTAGGTGCCGGTGCTAACGCAGGGCAAAGCGCAATTCTCCTCCTCGATAACCCTACGTCATTTCAAGACGCGGCCTCACGAGAGAACCGTTCCCGCTCGGATGCCGGGCTCTCCCCCGAGAGTTCATCAGTCCTTGCGTCGACGATGGAAATGGCCGAGAGAATCATCGGGGCCCATGAAGCAGTCAGGAATATCATCTCGCCCTTCGTCCTGCATGTCAACTACAAGGCTGCGTCCATTTACCTGCAGCAGGCCGTCGCAGAGCCTACTAGCGACGCTGCTGGCCGCGTGGCGACACTAAAGCAATCCCTGAAATTGTTCTCCCAACGATGGCTCGTGGCTGGTAAGTCATCATTTCGTTGGAAATACATTCTTGTTTTTTTTCCCCCCTTCACTCCACCCCCGTTTGTTTGCCGTGATGCTAAAGTCAAGCTTGATTATAGATGCTTATCTGTCCTTGCTGGAACGTCGCGAGGCCATGCTTCTTCTCGACCAGTTTGGTCCTTGAGTTCCTATTAATTCAACATGTCAGTGAAACTCGAGGAAATCTTCAGGAATCTTTGCAACGTTTTGGCCCTGTGTAGCTGGGCTAGTCTTTGCACAAAGGCGAAATAGCCAGTCTTGGGACTTGATGCCTGATGTCGCTTGGCTTCCTAAAATGGTCTAGCGCGCGGCATTGGAAATGTCGGACAGCAAGGCTCGGCACAGTTCTAAAAAACCAACTGTATACTATACCATACCAGTGCAAGCCTGTCGATGGACAAGTTGAAGCAAGGCTCTTTGGTTCTGTGAGCAGCTCATCTCTGCTGCCCGCAGGGTAACTTGGGCGTCTACGCGGGTGCCGCCTTGGTCGGGAGCTGCCCGCCCAGAACTACGACTCTTGGAAGGCCGCTATTCGATGGATAACCGGCCAAGGTTGTCCTTGTTATTGAGGTGAGTTTGCTGCATGTAAATAGGCCGAGGGGATCCTGCCGAGACCCACTGACTATTTATTTCCTAATTAGGCTTCTAAACTTCATGCCGGGCCTTGTCATCATTCATTCCGATCACGCAGAGATTTCGTAAATAATATTCCCGCGGCACCCGTAAATGATGTGTTGCGCCTTGGCAGATCCTGTAATAGTTTAATTCTTTTATATATAATGCTCGATTTCGCCCTCTTGTTTGAGCTTTACGCATTCTCACCCAGCCAGTCTCTCCCCCCCCCCCTCCCCCTTCCATGGCATCCCCTGACCCTTTATTATGTCCACCACCACCACCACTACCAGCTCGGCATCGCCCGAGACGCCAGCTCCGGCAGCAGCGGCGGCGCATGCCTCCGGGCAGTCCAACACGCCCATGTCCCGTCCGGCGCACAGCCTGACCGGCGAGGCGGTGCTCAAGGAGCTCCGCACCGACCCGACATCCGGCCTGTCCGCCTCCGAGGCCGCGCAGCGCCTCGCCAGCGCGGGCCGCAACGAGCTGGAGCAGAAAAGGGGCGTGCGTCCGCTCAGAATTTTCATCGAGCAAATCTTCAACGCCATGACCTTGGTACGGACCACCCCATCATGAACGGCAGACTGGAAAAGGTGTGCGCGCTGACGTGACTGATCTGCAGGTGCTGCTTCTTGCGCTCGCCGCCAGCTTCGGGATCCGCGCCTGGATCGAGGGCGGTATCCTTGGCGGCATCATCGTCGCAAACATTTTCATCGGATACGTCCAGACGCTCCAGGCCGAGCGCACCATCGACTCCCTCCGCACGCTGGGCAGGCCGACCTGCAACGTCGTCCGCGACTGCGCCACCGTCGAGGTCCGGACCGCCGAGGTTGTCCCCGGCGACGTGGTCGACCTCGGCACCGGTGACTCCGTGCCCGCCGACATCCGTCTGTTCGAGGCCGTCAACCTCGAGGCCGACGAGGCACTGCTGACCGGCGAGTCGGCGCCCGTGTCCAAGATCCCCGCGCTAGTCTTTGACGACGACACCGGCCCCGGCGACCGCCTCAACGTCGTCTTCAGCTCCACGACCATCACCAAGGGTCGCGGTCGCGGCGTTGTGTTTGCAACCGGTATGTGCACCGAAATCGGCCTCATCGCGCGAGCGCTGCAGAGCGACGGCAAGGAATCCACGCGCGACTCGACCGCAGATCCCTTGTTCAAGAGGGCTTGGAAATCTACAACCGCAGCCCTGGGCGAGTTCTTCGGCTTGACCGTCGGTACCCCGCTTCAACGAAAACTCGCCCAGCTCTTTCTCGGCCTCTTGGCTTTCGCCGTCATCTGTGCAATCATCGTCCTCGGCGCCAACAAGTTCAACACCCAAACCGACGTTATACTGTACGCCGTCACCACCGCCATCGGAACTATCCCGGTATCCCTTCTGCTGGTCCTGACCGTTACCATGGCCGCGGGGACGAAAAAGATGCTCCAGAGACACGTCATCGTGCGAAACCTACAGAGCCTCGAGGCTCTTGGCGGAGTGACCAGTAAGTCGCAGATCTACCCCCTTTCAACCCACTGCCTTACCTTGGATCAGACGTCTGCTCCGACAAGACTGGCACCATTACGCAAGGTCGCATGGTCGTCCGCAAGGCCTGGTTGCCTGCTTGCGGTACGTACTCGGTAGAAACCACGAATGAGGTCTACAACCCGAATGTAGGTGAGGTATCCTTGACGACGACAGAACCCAGAGAGATGGCCCTGGCAGAGGAGAAGCCTACATCCATGCAGACGCTTGTCCCATCAGAACATGTTAGTAGAACACTTGCTCTTCAGCAGTACCTCAATATCGCGTCGTTGGCAAACCTTGCGAGTCTTGAGCAGGTGTACGACAGCGAGGAGAAGGGCTCTTGCGAATGGAAGGCTCGCGGCGCGCCAACGGAGATCGCCATCGAAGTGTTCGCATCCCGCTTCGGCTGGAGCCGAACCGCTCTCACCGAAGGCCCCGGGGCCAAATGGACTCACCTTGCCGAGTTTCCCTTTGATTCTGACGTCAAGAAGATGTCGGTATTGTTTCGCGACATGGAATCAAAGCAGGCGCATGTCTTCACGAAGGGCGCCGTCGAGCGTGTCCTGGACATCTGCACCAACGTCGCCGCCAACGAGGGCACCCAGGCGTTGACAGAGGACACCAAAGCGAGCATCCTAGCCAACATGGAGGCCCTCGCTAGTCAGGGATTGCGCGTGCTCGCTCTGGCGCACAAGATCCACGACGCCGGCGCCAACGCGGCCGGGGCCCTTGCCGTTGACCTTGCCATCACGTCGAACCGGAATCCGCCGTCACGCGACGCCTTCGAGCACAGCCTCACGTTCCACGGGCTCGTCGGCATCTACGACCCGCCGCGGCCCGAGTCCGCGCCGAGCGTCCGCGCCTTCCACGCCGCCGGCATCGCCGTGCACATGCTGACTGGCGACCACCCGCAGACCGCGCGCGCCATTGCGCAGGACGTCGGCATCCTGCCGCAGCAGGCTGGCCCGGACACGCCGCTCATGACCACCGCACGGCGCTTCGACGCGCTCTCCGACGCCGAGCTGGACCGCCTCCCGGAGCTGCCGCTGGTAGTCGCCCGCTGCGCGCCCAGCACAAAGGTGCGCATGATTGCGGCGCTGCACCGTCGCGGGCATTACGTCGCCATGACGGGTGACGGCGTCAACGACGGGCCGAGCCTGCGCTGCGCCGACGTCGGCATCGCCATGGGATCCGGCGCCGACGTCGCCAAGGAGTCGTCCGACATCGTGCTCACCGACGACGATTTCGCCTCCATCCTCACCGCCGTCGAGGAGGGGCGCCGCATCTTTGACAACATCCAAAAGTTCATCCTGCACGTTCTCGCAGCCAATATCGGCTTTGTCATCGCACTGCTCGTCGGCCTCGCCTTCAAGGACCGTAATGGCGTCTCCGTGTTCTTGCTGTCGCCTGTTGAGATCCTCTGGATGCTCCTCGGCACCGGCGCCTTTTCCGAGACGGGTTTGGGCTTTGAGAAGGCAGTCCCGGATATCTTGAATCGCCCTCCCCATAATGTAAGTCTCGATTCTGCAAAGACTCCGTACCTGTGTCTGATAACTAACTGCCGATAGCTTAAATACGGCGTATTCACGCCCGAGTTCCTGCTCGACATGGTGGTTTACGGAATTCTCATGGCATGCTGCGTCCTCGGTTCCTTTACCGTGGTCATCTTCGGCTTCGATAATGGCAACCTCGGTGTCGACTGTAACAGACACTTCTCTCCTGTCTGTGACGGCGTCTTTCGCGCTCGTGCCACCTGCTATGCCACAATGACGTGGATCTTTCTCCTCTTTTCTTGGGAACTCATCGACTTCCGCCGATCTCTCTTTTACATGCCAAACGGCATTGCCGCATGGACAAAGCACCTCTGGGGAAACAAATTCCTGTTTTTCTCAGTAACGGTTGTCTTTCTCATCGTGTTCCCGACCATCTATATTCCGGGACTGAACCACGTCGTGTTTTTGCATACCGGAATTACTTGGGAGTGGGCAGTCGTCTTCGTCTCGGTCGGCGTGTGGATGGCTGGGACAGAGTCTTGGAAGTGGATGAAGCGTGCCTATTTCCGCCACACAGTACCAAAGACACAGACAGCTCCAACTGTCAGCGCGGTATAGAGTCTGATCCAGAGTCGATGGTGTTGATGGGAAGCTACTTGCAACGGTAAGTATTGATTAGGCTGCGATTCATCAGTTGAAAATAGGACACGTGACGCGCGAGAAGCCCCGAGGCAGCCCAGTCCTTGATAGAAACTGTAGAATACGAATTAGCTAATAGACCAGTAGAATCAACTCTCTTCTTATGATATTTCCAGTCGTCGTCCATTGCAAGCACTTTCTGAGCTGCACCTGTTGAGCTGCGTTTTTGCTATAATTGCAAGTCGTCGGTTCAGACAAATGTAGCAAAAGTTATGCCTTCGTGATTTGTTGAGTTATAGAGAATAAGTACGTTGCCTCGAGCGATTGTATCACATCAAACCTTGCTGTACTTTTCGGTATTGACCATATCAGTTCAGTGATATCTGATACGGTCCGCAGAGATGGTCGCCTAGCCAAGAGCATGCATATTCTCCGTCAGCTTCGTCAAGCAACCTGCCTGGAAGTATTCCAATTGCTAATTTGCAAGACGAGTCAACCGTAGCCAATATGTGGCCCTGCTCATTTCATAAAGAAGCAAAGAACAATGGGGGGTATAAAATCGTACAAATATTCGGCAAAATCAAAGTACCGCACCTATTTACCTCGTGCTCCGTCCACAAAATAGCGGTTTGCCGTGTTGGCCACATAACCACCCACCATAGAATGACCAAACAAAGGAAATGAAAGCACTACATAGAAGACTCAATAAAGTTCCGAGACATATACATGACAGGCCCGAAGGAGTGTGCTCGGGCTCCTTGCAGGCCGGGAAGATAGAAACCCGAGCACATAACGAAGATGACTTGTGATTCTCCAACTTGAGAAACTAAAAAAGAAAGAACAGATTCTGTTTTGGAAATGGGTACAAATAAGAAGAACAAGAGTAAAAGACAAGGGCCGCGAGGCCTTTTGGTCTGGCGGGCCGTGAGGCCAGGATGATAGTCTTTTCTTTGCTATACCTTGTCTCTGGTAGGAAGAAAGCTTGAAGATGAATTCCTAAATTCGTCATCTTGATGTAGCCTTGGGTGGAAAGGGGTTCCACCCGCAAGGGAAGCGTCTGCACTCATGGCGTGATGATATGGTAGTGGCCGAATCAAAGTCGATTGATGGAATAAAATTCAGTTGCCACTTATATGTGAATCGAGAAGCAGCGAGAATCTCAACGTCGATGGCGATGGGAAGAGCCGCTGTGATGGCGTGAGCCGTGCCTGTGCGAACTGGACGATGAATGCCCGTGTCGACTCGAGGGGCCACCGGCGTCGAGAGCGCGCTCCAAGTCCTCGACCCTGGAGCGGTAGCCCTTGACAATGTCCTTGACGTTGGCGATGCGATCAAAGTCCATCTCCAGTTCGTCGAGCTGGCGCAGGATCTCGTGGTAGCGGGCAATCTCGGCGTCGGCGCCGTCAATGATGTTGCCGGCGCGGTCGTACTGGACTTGAGTGAACATCTGGGCCTGTTCGCTGAGGTAGCGGATGTTCTGCTCGATGTTGGCCATGAGGCGGTCAAAGTAGCGACCGAGGGCGGCGAGCGAAGAGCTGTCGAGGAGGAGAAGACCCTGGCTGCTGGCGCGGCTGGCAGCGCGGGAAGAGCTTGAGCCGCCGCCGCCACCGCCGCCGCCGCCGCCGTTGGCGAGGGCGGCCTGGCCTTGGCGCAGGAGCTGAACCTCCTCGGGCGTGAGACCTAATTGTGTGTCGGGGACGGCGTTGGTCGTCATGGCGGCGGCGGCGGCGGCAGAGGGAAGCGCAGGGGGCAAGGCGCGCGGGGCGCGCCAGGCTCCCGGACGGGGTCGGTAAAGAGGGGGTGGGTGTTATCGGGTTCGGCGTCCGGCGGTAGGTGGGAGGTGGTAGAAGGAAGGCTGGGCCTACTCGATGATGCGGTTACGTTTGTGCGGCTGGGATGCCTGGCAGGCCGGCGATGCAATGCGGTGCCGATCATGCGATATCTTGACAGCGACAGGTTCGTGATGGGGTGAGATGCGACGGGGGCGGGGGACAGAATGGCAGGGCCGACGTTGCACAATCGGGTTATCGGGCGACGAGCGGATGGGGAGATGAATCGGTGGCGGCGGCGGCGGCAGCGGAGGTGTTCATGACCTCGAGGGAGCGACGGCGATGGCGACGTCGAAAAGCATGGTTTCGAGCGTGGGTAGGGAGACGAGGTTCGAGGCGTTTGCAGCAAGAGGGCGGGCGGGTGACAGCAAGCAGTTGGGAGGGGAAGCGAAGCCAGGCGCAGGGAATGAAGAAGGTAATAATTGGGATGACCAGCAGCTCAGGCGGACAAGAGAAGCAGGCGGCCGGGCGGCTGCACTAGCGCGCAGAAGGAAGGACGGCGACGAGATGGTGGTGATGGTGGTGATGGTGATGGTGATGGCACATGTTGGTCAGGCCTGGAATCAATGGCTCACCAATAACAATAAGTGGATGGATATGATGGGGAAGGAAGGACCTGCCCAGATGGGGATTTAGCGCCGAGGCTGCTAAAAGGGCTAGTAGGAGGCTCTGAAAGGTTAGTGGGAGGCTACCGTTTTAGCGCCCGCGAGCCCTGAAAACCCACAAAACAGGCCTGGTTCGGCCCGCGGAAGCCCCTAAAGGCCCGCTGAGAGGGGATGCTTTCCCTTGTCCAGTTGTGCTAGCAAAGAAGAGAAGGTAAGAGGGAAGAAGATGGAAAATCTTAAAATAAAAAGAAGATGATGGATAAGGAGGATAAGGAGGATATAGAAGATGAGGAGGATAAGGAGGATAAGGAGGATAAGGAGGATAAGGAGGATAAGGAGGATAAGGAGGATAAGGAGGATAAGGAAAGATGAAAATAATAGAAAAATTAATAAAACAACTTGGATCAAAATTTTATTTCGCCTAAGCACAATATCAGCCAACCGACATTAACTAATCTATTAACCGCGTTTCCCACGTAGCTTTTGCTTCAGCTTCCTCAAGCATCTCATTCCCTTGTTCAACACAAAAGTGGCATACTCTCCATGCCCTTCCATCCTTGCCGAGCATCTCTTCTTGATGCTCATGTACTCTTCCTTGTCAGAGTCGTCTTCTCCGATGGCGACAAAGATGCCCGTAAACCGGAACAGAAGAACGTTGAGGATGATTCTGCACATGCGGCCGTTGCCGTCCAGGAACGGATATCTGCACATGCGGCCGTTGCCGTCCAGGAACGGATGGATCTGCACAAACTCGAGCGAATACTTGGATGCAAGAGAAAACGGGTCGATCGACCCGTCCGCCTCGGCTCTGGCTATATCTTGCTTCAACCCGGCACAGAGCTTGGCCATTTGGGCCGGAACGTGTTGAGGAACGACAAAGTTTGAGTTGCCAGCGCCAACAATCACCTTGCGATACTTGCCGGCATAGTCTTTGGGGGGTGTCTCGGGGCCTCGTCTGTGGATCACCGGGACGCCTTTGCAAAGGATGGCGTGTGTTTCTTTAATCAACTCTTCGCTCATATCTTTTGTTTCGTTGACAAACTGGTGGAGGATGTGTTGAAAGGCTTTAACGTGTTGAACAACCTCTTGGTGACCTCTGAGAACATATTGCAGAGACTGTTCTTTCAGTGTCGGGTCTATGCTATAGAGTTTCGACAACTTCTCGGGTGATGTTCGTTCAGTGATTTCCTCTCCGCCCTCACCGCGCAGGATCTTGCGACAGAGGTACACAGTTACGTCGAGGCTGAGGCCGGCACTCTCGATTCTGTTGCTTCCAAAGACGGCGTGCACCATCATATTCTCAACCTCTTGGTTGAGTGTTTTCTCTTGCTCCCCGTTTCTCAATATCTCTCTCACGCTCTCCATATAAGAAACTGCCCTTTTGAACAGCGTTGCCGGGTCTTGGCCGGTCGCGTATGTTTGATAGACATGGTCAGCGCGAACAGTCATGACAGTCTTGTCCTTGACGGATTGAGCGAGCATTCTTGTTTCCGGAAAGATGTGAAAAATAAAAAAGATAAGAGGGACAAGAAAGATAAATGTGACTCAGCTGCAATTTATTGTCACGTGTCGTTTATACGAAGTTTTAAACCGAAACTTTAATAACTTGGTATTTCCATTATCAACCTATGACCACCAGTCGGCTCTTAAGAATGGCCACGTTACTGCTAAACTGCGAGGAAATTAGATTTGGAAAAGCCCCGAAAACTTAAAAACTATAATGGATAATGGATATAGGCAGTCTAACTTTCCGCTCAAGACTCGTACGCTGCTTCTATACACATTGTTCCCATGACCTCCATCACCACAGCCAGAGCTTCTGTACTTGATAGTTTCTGCTTTTCTACTTCAGTACTTCAGTACTTTTAAAAGTAGTGTATCGTCACACAGACTCATGTTACCGAATGCGACGTTACAATGTTTGTCCTCGTTTGCGTACTGCAACATACGAATTCTCGTGATACCTGTTCCAACCCCCTTTAAATACAAACAATCTCCAGCCAAAGTCGACTCCTTCCTCCTTGCACTTTCATCCCACAGACAACAGTATTCGAAGCTGACCCTATCCTCTTCCCCTTTCATCCATCGCCCTTTCCCTTGGCCAAGACCCAAGACGCGGTCCGTCTAGTTTGCCAGATCTGCCATTCATAACCGGGGCTTATACACCATTCTTGATCAGCTCCAGCCTTGCCAATACCGACAGATCTCGGTGCCTGTCCGCCCTCGCCTTCGACAAGATTCACGCCGCCAGGCTCGCGCAGAAGACAATGCCGGCATTTCACTTCCTCTTCTGCTCTATGCGGTACCTGTAGAGCATGATGTTCTCCTCGAGCTCCCGTATGGCCTCGCTGATGATTTCCTCCTTCTGCATGAGCTGGGCGATGGCGCCCTCGACCTCGAGGTGCTTCAGGTACTTGGTCGGGGTCGGGCTGGGGTCGTGGGTGTTCTTGAGGCGGTCCAGCGCGGCCTTTTTCTGGACCATCTCGGCGTGGATGCCAAACCACTCCTGCTTCAGCACGGTTCGCTTCTCCTCGGCCGCGTTGAGCTCGACCTTGAGCTGGTCCACGGATGCGTCCGACATGGCTCGCTGGAGTGGTTGGTGGATGGGGAAAGGACGAGGCAAATGAGAGGATCAGGTATGTGCTGTGTACTCAAAGACTCAGAGCACGTGCCGACAGATAGCTACAAGCTCGGAAAGTGTCTGAGATGTTGACAAGTGTCGAGGTGAGTTGACTGGTTTTCCTTGTTCTGAAACGTTTATTTGGGAGCCCGGAGATGGTGATGGATTTGGGAGTAAGTAGTGGGATCAGTGGAATGGAATTATAGTCTTCTTTTATACTCGCAAGAAACTGCCTGACCACGTGTCTGTTAGATCCCGGAGTTGCTGTGACTGAAGGATTGGTGCTTCATGGCCGGTGAACGGAGCATCTCGTGCGACAGTGACAGCCGTGCAGTATCAAGACAAGTGAGGCGGCTCTCGGTGAAACCTGACATTACACGAGCCAAGTTACTCTGCAAATTTTTCTCAAAGGGGACATCTTTTGCGAAGGTGGTGCCATTCAAGAGTATGCCTTTGATTCACAGGTGCTCAACCTGTGGGACGAGTTGGCCTGGATAATGCGTTCAAGTCACTCGATACACAGCTGGTACTTTTCATGAGATGTAAAGTATTTAAACGGTGTGAGATGAATCGTGATGAATGCATCTGCAGTGGATTTCTGGCCGTCATGTGTCAACTCCCGGGACAGCGGAACAAGTCACTGTCGTCAACGTGGCGAGGGTAGTGAATGACGCAGGAGCAGCATTTCAGCCTTGATCTGCATTTATAAAACATTATATGCTGCTCTTTGGGAGGCTTTTTCGCTACGAGCCTCATCTAGAATGGCAAATTCTTGCTCTCGAGGAGACGCAGCATCTTGGTTTGGGTTGTACGGGCTGTACGGGCTGTACGGGCTGTACGGGTCGTACCAGTGCTGCAGCCGTGATGCTGTCGATTTGCTTTTTACAGAAAATTGAAAAGGATATGAGAAGACAAAGGTTTTTGTTTTACAAGTCTTTGGCATTTCGCAGCCATAATGCTTTATCGCGTAAAGGGTTCTAGATCAAGATGGTGGCCAACTTGCTCAATGTTGTAAGCTTTCCGTCACCAAGTATTTACTCACCTACCCTATACAGATACCTGGATGGTATGCCCTCATGTTTCTATTTCTCTTTATTTTCGAAAAAAATGAAAAAAAAAAATAGACAATAGTTACATGAGCATAAAACTTGCCAAGAAATGTAACTTGTCATTTTTAGCATCCAGGGATGATCAGGCTTTAATGTTTCCTTGAATCATGTAGTGTGGTTTCAGGACCGAGCAATTCTCAGATCTGTGGATGGTAAGGAAAGCCCACAGCGCAGATCCAGATAAATTGCATCTTGATGAATCTCATCGCACATCCTCTAGGAGCAAACTATGATCCGCAGTTTGAAGATTTGCAACACACCAAACAGCCAGTCAGTTCTTGGCTGTTTGGGTCTGTAGAGGGACCTTTACGGCACATCTGCTCCGCCGCGGCATCATTGGCTCGTCGGCATTTGAGGAAAGTGAAAAAGGCAGACGCCCTTCATTTCTATTCTTGGCAAGCACAGCGAAGACTGCCGTGGGGATCTGCAGATCAATGGACGGGGGGGGACCCAAACGCCTCACGACGCACTCTTCAGGCAAGTCTACAAAGCGGAGCGGAAGGAGTTGGAAGGAGGAGAGAGGAGTAATAAAGGAAGGGGGCCATTATTAGCCATTGGCCATCAGCCATCAGCCATTGGCCATTGACCATTGAAGATGACCTCACACCGCGCACGCAGGCAGCAAGCAGCCCCGTAGCTACGGCGAGAAGCAGCCGGCGTACTGCCTCACCGTCTCGGCATCCGCCATGTAAGATTTGCGAGTGAGCAGGATGAGGCCAGATGGCGCATCTGTCTCCCCTTCTTGCCGCCCGCCTTGGCTCCAGCAAGTCAAGTGTCGGTCTATCAAACCATGCATACATATCCATCGTTGTTGCACGGGCAAATGTTTCACGGGGTGGGGGCGCAGTTTTCGTTGCCGTCGCAGTCTCTCTCTCTCTCTCTCTCTCTCTCTCTCTGTCCCTCAGGCGCATGAATCGTAGAAGCCGCCGAGTCAGGCCGAGGCGAAAGTGAAAATGGGAATGGGGAGTGTAGCATCACATCTCGTTGTGAGGCTATGATGCGGTTGGTGATGCTGTTGGCACTGTCACTGGGTATGCAGGCACCCAGTCAGTCAGTAGCTGCTTTGGCTTTGACCACCTCTGATGTGGTCGCGTGCAGAATATAAAACATGATGAATTATTAGCATCTTCCGTTGAAGGAGGTGGAGGGGGGAGGAGGGTGTGGTGACCGAGTCAGGTGAGAAGGACAGGGTCAGCTCATGCATGGCCAATTCATTGATTACACCACAAAGATTAGCTCCTTGCCGGCCGAGGAGCGCACTGGACTTTTACGTGAAAATAGTTGGTCGTTACTGGTGCCTTTGGCTAGGATTCTATTATTACTATTTGTCATTCGTGTTGTAGTGATCGATCGCCGATTGAATGACGGGCAACTGGCAAGGGTTTTCGATAGAGGACATTGCTAGGGCACGAGTCCGAGCATATTTGGGAGTTGGGGGAGAGCTTCTAGACGTCTTCTATTCACATCGAAACAAAACCAGTGGGGTAGCAGCTGTCAATGCTATCCTTCACCCATCCACCCAGGATGATTGCCTCTTAGTATCTATCATGCGGACAAGTTGAAGGTTCAAGTCGAGGTTGGCGTTGATCTGTGTTATTAGTTGCTTGACTAGTCGAGACATGGCTGGTTGAAACAATTGTCTCGGTAATCATGTGCCTCTCAACGGTGTGTCTCGCCCATGTTCCGTTCAGGCATGTCGACAAGGGCCGCAGGTTGCAGACTGCAGGTTGAGAGACACTGCTTCTGCCAACACCAGCCTGGTCGTATGGAGACTCCATCAACCGGAAGATCATGATGTATTGCCCCCCCCTCTTATTCGTTTACAAGAAGATCAACCAAAGGTGGCGGACGGCATAGCAGCCACACCTATCTTGGTGGCGGCGGTGGCGGCGGCGGCAACGGCGACGGCCTACCCTGCGGAATAGGGGAGTCGAGAGAAGAGAAACAAGGGAAGAGGGAAAGGAAGAGAAGAAAAGGCAGAATCCTCGGTGCCGGCAGCCGCTTGCCCTCGAATGAACAGCCCAAAGCTCAGCTACCTTGCTAGTAAGTAGTAAAGTGGCTGCCACGTTTTCGGTAACTGACACGAGAGTTTCAGCAACCCGTGATTAGCAACTTTTAGCGGCAAGGTGTAAGAATCGAGAAGAAAAGGAAAAAAAATAAAATAAAAATAGAAAAAAAATTAAGAAAAAAACAAAAAAAACAAAAAACAAAATTGGCAACCAGACCCTCTGACTATACGAGTGGATGTCACCCGGAGTGGTTACTGTAAATGGCAAGTTCAGGGGCCATCCTGCTTCCGCTGCCGAGTCCCGTTGCCGAAGCCGTTGTGACGATTTTGTCTTTGTGCCCCGAGAAGATACGGAGCAGTTTAGTCTATACGAAGTACGGAGTTGATCTTTAGATAACTAACTAATTATTAGTTGACCAACTAGTTGGTAGGTAAGTGAGCTTTGTGTTGGTGTTGGTGTCCAAGCGCAGGGGTCGAAGCACGAAATACTTGCGGGAGGTGACATTTGCCTTCTATCAAAAAAAAAAAAAAAAAAAAAGGAAAAAAGACAGTAGGAAAACAACGTCGACTGTTTTTTAAACCTGTCAGTAAGACTTGGGCAAGTATCCGTATCGTCGAAGCACTTTTGATCACTTTAACGTTGGACACACCTACAAACAACTACCACGCGCTCACCAAAGAAAGACATGGTTCATCAGCTGCATCTTCCTTGTCACTACTCAGTACTCACTCTTTACAACGAGAACAAACACCATAACTAGTTACCATAGACCATGGATCAACAACTATGCACAGAGCGCAGAGCACGGAGCACGGAGCATAGATACTGCGCACCAAGTTGCTCACCAGCAAGTTAGCCAGTCACTCGATGGGAAAGTAGGAAAATAAGCTACGGAGAATATCTAGGTCGGCCTCGGAATGACCCCATTTCCATTGAAACGCCAACCCAGGTTTTCCACCCCCCCAAGGCTATAGGAGGGGAGGGGAGCAGCACCAGTAGAAGCTATATTAAAAATACAGTAGAAGCTATATTAAAAATACAGTAGAAGCTATATTAAAAATAAACCAGTCCTTGAAAAGTCAGGCCATTTGTACAGCAAAGAGCAATATTTGCCTATTGCAACAAAAGGCTCACCGCAAGTAGCAGGGCTCTCCGACTCCGGTTAGGCAACGGGTATGGGCAGGACGGGACGGACTCGGTAACTTCTAACTTCTAACTAGGGCAATGTTCCTAGTTACAGTAGCAGGGGATATGAAATGGCGGCAACAAGCTTACCGAGCCGGCCGGTGACATGTCATCAAGATCAACAAGCCACTGTTCCGGCATGGGTTTGTCAGTGTCAGTGTCGCGGCAGAGGTCTCATGATATGACCATCTGCTCCCACTAGACTGGGAAACGAATTTTTTCATTCCTGCTCGACCTTGTAAGCTTTGCATCTCTTTTATCTTGCACTTCATCTTTCATCTTCCGTGTCTCAACCGGAACTGGGCTGAAGACAGCTGCCTCCCCCCCCCCCCCCCCCCCCCCCCTGGTTTTGTCAGGCAGGGGGATGCTCGCAACAAAGCGGACCCTCCCTGACCGCATAACGAGATCTTTTGCGACTACGAAGAAGCCCACCACTACTATGGTTCATCAACGGCATTCCTTCAGGAGGTAGGGCGGAAATGTGCAGAAAACCCGGAGAACTGCATCATCTGTTAGCTACTCGTCGGCAATCTGCGGAAAGAATCCGTCAGGTCATGTCTTACGAACAGGAAAGGACGCCATCGACAGGAATACCTGTAATTGTATATAGATGTATATATATTTATGTATATATTTATATATTTCCTCAAGATTGAATCCGTACTTTCGGGGGAAAGGGGGGTCCTTCACATGTCTCATGTTTTTTTGTGCACAATTCATTCAGTTGTCCATGCAAACAGCCATCCAGACTCGGTAATTCTGGATCAGTAATAATAGATAATAGAATGGAGGAACCCGTGGACATGACCCGCCACACCCGAAGCCCATGCAACAGATCACCAAGAGCTGCGTCAGGGGTTCCCTGCCGCAGTCCTCCCGGTCCTCCCCATGAATGGAGTCGAGGCGGGGAAGGGGAAAAAAAAAAAAAAAAAAAAGGGAGGGATGGGGCGGGGGCGAGGGGGGGAAGGGGAAAAAAAAAAAAAAAAAAAAAAGTGACAGATGAGGCGCGGCTACGGCGGGCGTGAATCTGGCAGAGGCAGGGCGACAGGCTTACGATGCTGCTATAATACCATTTCACTTTTCACGTTGCTTGGCACAGCTGGGCACCTTGGCAAGGTCAGTGAAGGGAGTCATTTTGAAAGAAAAAGAAGAGAGAGAAAAAAAAAGAAAAAAAGAAAAAGGAAAAGATGCAAGTCAGCTTTTACAGATCCATCACAAGAACAACACAAGGCTGGGCAGGGAGGAGGACACGACTCACGATGACACCAAAATCATGCTTCGACGCTGACATGCGTGCTCCAGTCTGCCGGTACCAGTTTGGAGTAGGTTAGGTTGCCCATGACCCGAAATCTCGCTCTGCCGTGCCACAAGGCAGGCAGGGATCATGCCCCCCAGCTGGCACAGAGACACGACTAATTACTTTTGGACGTCTGACCGTTCCTGTTTCCTGGGGAGGGGGTCTGGGTCTAATCGTCTTGATGCGCTGTTACCGAGAAGGGAAGGGTCGATTTCGGCTCTCTTCACCGCCCTGATTTGCTCCTTTCATCCGGGGGGGGGGGGGGGGGGGGGGGGGGTGTGTGTCTTGTTAGTTTATTGACGACAGGTCCTCCCCCCCCCAAAGCTGACAGAGTCAGTCATGGCCCCATTGATGTCCCGACGCGCAGGAGCAGGCACAGGCAGGAACGGACAAGAAGACGTCATCGTCATGGCAGGGTTGGCCGACCTCGACACGGAAGCTTGCAGCAAGTTGACGAGTTGAGTCCACACACAGACCACAGACAATGGGTTGGTTGGCCACCGATTAGTGCGGCCGCAGCTGCGATTTATCCTTGCATTGACAATAGGGATAGCCGATTCTCTTGCAACTAGTGTTGGTTGACTTGTGAAAGCAAGCAACAAACTAACTAACTAGTCACTAGTTACTTTGCTTTGTCCGGCGCCCGCCGTAATGTAATGCTGGTCGGTATCTTTAAACCTTGTCATCTGCAACGGCAACGGCAACTGTAGCTGCAACTGCCTGCCTGCAACTGGTTATTCTTAGTTCAGCTCGTCGTTCATGCGTGGCTCACATCGAAACCCCCCCCCCCCCCCCCCCCCCCCCCCCCCCCCCCCCCCCCCCCCCTCCCCTCCGGGATCCCATGCTTAAATCAGGGTATAGTGACGAAAAATCAGGCCGGGATGGGCGCTCAGCGCGGAAATGCAATTAATCAGAACCAGAATCAGCACCAACAATAAGCCAAGCCAGCATTCTCGAGTTTATTGCCGCTAGCTGGGCTGAATGGGCTGAGGGGTTGGGTTCATGGCATGCACGGTCATTGGGTTTGCAAGCGTTGTCGCTCACTATTCGTTAACCGAGTTGCCCTGCATTGCATCAAGTGCTGGTGCAGCTGTCGGCTGGCTGCATTTGCCAGAGCAAATGTTTTAATAGAGCATCTATTAGGTCATGATGGACTGGACGGACCTGGCGAGGAGCCGGAAAGGTATGAGTAAGACATGTGCGGCTGCAGCGACATTAATCTGTAGGGCGACATGGTCTATTATGAATTATTGTAATCTGTAAATTATTGTGAATTATTATACATTGAAATTTTACCACTATCCGTAAGCACGTCACATTCCTGCTGCAGTTGCCTGATAGAACTACAAGACTGCCGACTAAATACTAGGTCGGCGACTCATAATGGTCGGCTATTGATATTGTCGACAAAAAGGCATAAGAGGAAGAAATAAGCTTGAGACTAGGCAACTATTATTAGAGCAGGATTTCCCGGTGCATTCATAGGATGGCGTATTTCTTTCTCCATGAGGAAAGGAAGAGGATATACTCGTATCTTTTATTAACACGACAAGATTCCAGCATGTATTTTACCCACTAATAAATGCAGGTTGGATATTCAATAGTCATCATTGTCATTTTATGAGCATGGGCTTGCTTGGTGATGTGATTATGGATTATTTGAATTTTTATGAAATGTGAAATGTAGAGAGCAGTAAAAGCAAACTTGGGGGGTTTTTTTTTTTTTTTTTTTTTTTTTTAAAAAAGAAGAAAACTTTTTACCATTTCCTTTCTTGTCCTAATGCCCGTTCTGATGGGGCCGTGTCGTCCGGCGCCGGCCGACAATGGACTGATGATGGTCAAGCACGACTACTAATAAGGAGGAGGAAGAAGAGAAGGAAGAAAAGAGGAGAAGAAAGAAAAAGAGGAAAAATAGAAAAATAGAAAAAAAGAAGAAGAAATAATTAGAGAATAAAAAGCGGAGCCAACAGCCAACTCAGTCGAGGATGTCGACGGATACCGGATAGTGAGTGAGTGACTTGAGGAATGCTTGCAAGGCAGGAGGGCGGCTCACCAAGGATGAGAAACAAAAAGCAGCAGTGAAGCATGAGTGAAGCATTTTTGAATCACCAGCCAAGGCCGGATGAAAAGGGGCTCGTTTGAACCCATGGAGAGAGAGCATGACTCTTGCTGTTGCTGGTGGTGAAGGAAGCCATCCATGGACGGAGGGAATGCCGCGTTTTGTGTCATTCGTCCTGAATAACTAATAACTAGTGAGTGTGATACGGATGCACACGCTGCCGTCTCGTCCGTCCGTCCGTCCAGGGTTCATGGGTGGTCATGGCAAGCCAGCAATCAGAATTGGAAACAGCGATCGACGGTGAGTATCAGTGTCTCTCCCCTGCCGATACCGACTGATACACGGCTCCCTTTTATTGTCCATGGACGGGGGGTTCAGAGAAAAGTGAGCAGCAGTTCCGCGCCCAGCCAATCTGGTTCCGCTGGGTGGTCCGCAGATCATTAATAGCGCGCGACTTTGATATTGATATTAACTTGGTGGCCAAAACGGAACAAGGAAGCGAGCGAGCACGCGAGAAGCGAGGCGATCAACCAGTCAATCAATCAACCAATCAACCAATCAACCAACCAATCAACCAACCAATCAACCAACCAATCAACCGACTCACCGACTTGACCAAAGAGAGAGTCTTCTGGCTAGTCTGGGTCCTCCGCCCGCCCCCCGCAGTTGATTCTCGCAATATTGACTTGTTGATGAAAATGAGAAAGAAGCGATCATCATCTGCCGTCCCTCTTGACAGCCAGCCACAGCATCCACACAAGCCCACACACATGTACCAGCAGGGCGGCGTTCCGTTGCGTTGTATTTATTTAGTCGTATATTTATTCGTTTATTTCTATTTTTAATTTTAATATTCTTTTTTGGATCTCTTCTTAGGTAGGGTCGTGTAATCCCTCAGTTTGAGAGTACTGATTGGACAAAGTCCCTTCCTTGTCAAGGTCAATAGATAGTTGGATGATGACCCGTCACAACCACCTCTCCTGGGCGACCGACAGTGGCCTTGCTCGGCTCGAGGTTGACCAGCCGGCCATGTACATACGATGATCCCTCCTTTCCTTCCCGCACTGGCGGTTGTCCGCATTGCCACTGCGACTCTACCGTGGCAATATCGCGGCATGTGCTCATACAATTGAAGCGCTGGACTTGTTGGCGGGGACCAGCAGTGTGAACCTAAAAAAGGAAAGAGAAAAAAGAAAAAAAAAGGAAAAAGGAAAAAGGAAAAAGGAAAAAGGAAAAAGCATGGGCTTCTAGAATAGTTCAGAAGCTGACTAGCGGGTAGTTGCCTACCTACAAAACTAAAACTAAAACTAGCAACTTTGATGGCACCATCACCACCACAACTCTCTCCAGCCACGTCCCGAATCCCGACAATTAACGAGACCCAGAATCAGAATGGGCCGAGCCTTGGCGGAACCGTTTCTTCGCTTCGTCAAAAGGCCTGGTTGGTGTCTGGTTGATGAAGCAGCTAGTCAGGCCAGGTCCTCCCATTCCGAAGATCCGCGGGCGCGAGTCGGGTCAGGGTAGCAGATGAAGATGAAGATGAAGATGATGATGAACCAGTTTCCAGGCAGGCACAGACACATACATACATACATGTATACATATATGATAGTAGTCATCATGGCGGGCAGCGCTTTGTCTTGTTCGATGGGCCGTGTTCCGAGATCCCAAACCTGAAGTGACTAGTGAAGAGCAGTGAAGAGCAGTGAAGAGCGCTAAAGAGCACTAAAGAGCGCTAAAGGGGAGGCAGTAAAGAACACCAAAGACCACTGTAGACCACCCGACACCACTGCAGGCACTACTAACAAACCACTATACATCACTATCCACCACTATCCACCACTGTAGATGTAGATGCGATTCATCACATTGTACAACAACACCTGCAATTCTTATACCTTTGTTTTATTAACCCAAGATGTATAATAAAACCTAATCTTTTCCTTTCCTTTCCCCTTTACCTATATAGAGTTATCCAATTTTTGTATACCCGTTTCTTCTCCCCATTCCCTTCCAACCAGCCAACAAGCCAGGCCAGCCTGAACAATACCTCGACTCGAAACGGCGGCTTTATAACAAGAGTTTCAAATAAGAAGAAGGAGAAGAAGAAAGAAGAAGAAGAAGAAGAAGAAGAAGAAGAAGAAGAAGAAGAAGAAGAAGAAGAAAAAAATTGTTACTATACAATTAGTAAATTCCATTTCCATTCCATTGCCCTTTCCTTTATTTCCTTTCCTTTCCTTTCCTCTCCTTTCCTTTGTTTCCCTTCCTTTCCGAGCCCCCGAAAACGCCTCGCCAATTCAGCAAGCAAAAAAACCTAAAGAAAAAACCGGTCCGAAAACCAAAAAAAAAAAGATGAATGAGTAATGTCTGTGCACATAACTTTCACCCCCCCCCCCCCTCTCTCCTCCTCTCCATTCCCGCCAGCCATCTCGACCCACGGACTGTTCTGTTCTGTCCCCATCCAGGCTCCAGGCTCCAGGCTTCTCCTTCGTGTATGGTGTATGGTGTATGTATGGCATTGGCATTATGCATTATGCATTATGCTGTATCCCCGTTGTTTGTTTGCATCAAGCAGTTCTTGGTATACACCCCCCCTCCCTTCTCTCCCCCTCCTTTGGGCAGGACCAACACCACCATCACCACTCGCCATACCATCTTTAGACCATCGCTCGACTCCCTAGGCCCGCAGCGATCCCCGCGCTGGCCGAGTGGCACCCTCGCTCGTGACGCTTCATGTTGCTGCGCACGCTAAAGGCCTTGCCGCAGCCCGGATGCGCGCACTTGTACGGCTTCTCGCCCGTGTGCGAGTGGCTGTGGATGCGCAGGCTGCTCGGCCGGCTAAAGGCCTTGTTGCACGTCGGGCACAGGTACTTGTCCTGGCTCTGCGGGTAGACGCTGCTCTGCGACGGGTGCAGGTAGTGATGATGCTGCCACAGCTGCTGGCCCTCCTGCTGCTGCTGCTGCGGCGGCGGCGGAGGCGGTGGCGGGAACGATTGCGGGAGATGCTGCTGGTGATGATGATGGTGATGCTGTTGCTGATAGTGATGATGATGTTGATGCTGATGTTGATGCTGAGGGACGGCTTGCGTCCCTAGAGGGTGATGTCCGCCGGCGGCGACGCTGTAGTAAGCCGGTGGTGGTCCGGCGGTGGAGGCCGTCCGTTGAGGATGCCCGCCGCCGAATCTCTGAGGCGGCACGGGGATGGAGAGCCGTGGCGCTCTGGATGCGGCGGCCAGCTGAAGCTGCTGTCGGGCCTCCGTCTGCTGCTCCAGCGGCGGCGTCGTCTCGTGGAAGCGATTCGAGGTTGTCGACGACGATGACGACGACGACGACGACGAAGAAGAGGACGAGGTGCTAGACTCGAACGGAAAGTGCCCCCTCGCCTGACTCGACGGTGAGCTGTAACTGTCATATGCGCTGTCCGTGCTCAGTGGCGGCGTCGGCGGGAGCCCTCGGCGGTGGTGGTGCTGGAACGCGCCCGAGTGTCTGGAGCCCGGACGGCTTCCCAGGTTGCCAGACTCTCGTCTGCTGCGTCCGTGTTGTGAAAAGGAAAAGGATGCTAGGATGAGGATGTTAGATGTCTATCAACGTAGTAGTAGTAGTGGTAGCAGCAGCAGCAGCAGCAGCAGCAGCAGCAGCAGCAACTGCAACTGCAACTGCAACTGCAACAGCCGCCGCCGCGCATTCCGGTTCCCGTACCTTCTGACTTTGGTGATCCGCGATACGATGTCGGTGACGGGTCTGTCGTGGGCGAGCCAGCGTCCGCGAGACCCAGGAGGTTCGAGATGGAGGGGAGCGAGCACCGTGAGTCGTCCATTGGCGGCGATGGAGGAGGTCGCGGCGGTCGGTTGTACACTTGGCTGCTCGATGTCGGCGCGTAGGCAAGCGATACCGCCATTGTAGGCTGTGTCGTGCGCTGCAATGCAAGCTCTGCCTTTTTGTCGTCTGCTGGATTGGGAAGTGCTTGTCCAGGCGGCCTTTTGTGTCCTACGTCTGGATCAAGGTCTATCAAAGAGAGCCGGCAGGTAGCGCGTGGCGGCGCAGCTTTAACCAGTCGACCGACCTTGGAATCGAAAGTATCCGGTGTGGTGTGTATGTGTGTGTGCGTGTGTGTGTGTGTGTGTGACGGGTGACAGTTTAATATCGTGAATCCCGTGTACAAGATTGTTAATAGTCGAGGTGTAAAACTAGGCCATGTATATATGGATGTATGTATGTATGGATGGATGTATGTATGTGTTGTTGTAATCTGAAGAGAGGGGGGGCCGAGGTGTTATATATATGATGGGCCGAACTGCACGCATGTATGGATGGCTGCATGGATGGATGGATGAATGGTATAGTATGGTACGGCATGGTATGGATGCACAAGTACATACAGACAGCCTTGGCCTCAAGTAGAGTGACGAGTGTGTGGGGAGCCGTCGTATATCAGATCGGAGAGGGATGTTCCACTGAATGATCTGTGACAGTCCCTGCGATTGGAAGAGCAGAGTTGACCTATGGTGGTCTATGGTGCTCGGATGGTTTCTGATCCCTGTGTATTGACCTCCAAGGCTTGGCCGGTCAGTCTGCACGTCGACTCCGTAGTTGGCTGGTTGGTCGGGGGAAGACGTGTACGTAGTAGAATGTAGGCATGTAGGCATGTGTCTTTAGTAGGAAGCCCAAACCGTCCTCTGACGAAGAAATGAGGGAGGGGACTGGTAGAGGGGCGTCTGCCGTTTTCTGTGGCAACAGTACCCATCCATACTGGGCGGTCATATGGGTAAACGCCTTCTGCCACGGCCAGAGGACCAGTATGGACGTGATAGTGGTAGTGGTAGTAGCAGTAGTAGCAGTGGTAGTGGTGGTGGTAGTGTTGTCACCCCCCCCCCCCCCCCTTTCGTTCAGTGGTGGAGGGCGGACGGGCGGGCGTCTCCAGTGAATGAATGGAGGGCACGCACGATCAGGCAAGCACGGATAGTTGGCTGGTTGGTTGGGCTTTGAAGAATTGTCCTTTGCTTGCTCCTCGAGCTCGAGGGGGAGGAGTAGGAGGGGGAGGAGGAGGAGGAGGCAAGGGGAAGGAAGGGGGGTGTGGCAGTAACGAACCGGCGTGGTTACCAGGAAAGACAGAAAGACAGGGACAGGCCGACAGACAGCCAGTAGGAGACTAACCTGGGACCTTGTTCATAACGGCCGTCTCTTGGTGGATCTATCTCTCTCTACTGGGGAGTGGAAAGCCGGGATTGGATTGGCCAGGACACGACAGACAGACAGACCAGGGCTTTGCCGTTTTGTAAGGGTGTCAAGGTGTCGAGGTAGGTGTCGAGGTGTGTGGCAATGGTCAAGCAAGAAGCATAGTCCCGCCGCGGAACTGACACGGCTTGGTCTGTCTGTCTGTGGTCTGTGGTGTGTCTGTGTCTGTGTGGTGGATGTGGATGGATGGATGGAAGGAGACAAGAAAGAAAGAAAGACGCCTCCCCATCTCCAGTTTTAC